>WAAF01014670.1:15998-72440 GCA_013400475.1 Tricholaema leucomelas | reverse complement strand
TAGTGGGAGGTGTCCCTGCCTATGGCAGGTGATTGGAGCTGGATGATCCTTGAGGTCCCTTCCAACCTAAACCATTCTATGATTCTATCTTGTCACACTGATATTTCACCTTGTGCTCAAAGGAGCACATCTCAATGTAGCCTTAGAATTTGTGTGTTTTGACCAAGGTACAATGTCTAAATGCCTGCAGAAGCAGGATGTCCTTCTGCTGTGTTTATGAACTCTGTCTGCTTAGTTCTAAGCAGATTTAGCTAATTCCTAATCTTGACAACCACTGAAGATTGGAAAAATATAAAATAAAAATGTCATGTACATTTTGGAGGCAAAAATAGTCATTAGAAACTGCCATAGGTAGTTAGCTACAGTGAGAAAGTAATTAGTCTTCAGACAGCATATTTGGCTGCCCAGGGAGGTGGTGGAATCACTGTCCCTGGAGGTGTTACAAAAAAGACTGGATGAGGCACTTAGTGCCATGGTCAAATTGATGGGACAGGGCTGGGTGATAGGTTGGACTGGATGATCTTGAAGGTCTTTTCCAACCTGGTTGATTCTAGGATTCTATGATTAAGTGGTGCCATGAAAAGCCATGCAGTGAAAGGATGGGTGATAGTTTGGACTGGATGACCTTGGAGGTCTTTTCCAACCTGGTTGATTCTATGATTCTATGAGTAAGTGGTGCGATGAAAAGCCATGCAGTGGGAGGATGGATGATGGGTTGGACTGGATGATCTTGGAGGTCTCTCCCAATCTGGTTGATTCTAGGATTCTATAATTTGAAACTCTAGATCAATTTTTAAAAATGGAAGTAAAAAGTCTTTACATTAATAACTGTAATTAGTGATGTGAAGTTGGACTCTGGATCCTGTTTAAGAGGAACAGGGATCTGCTGGAGAGGGTCCAGCAGAGGGCTAGGAAAATGATTAGGGGACAGGAGGGCATGGCTGATGAGGAGAGGCTGAGGGACCTGGGGCTGTTTGGTCTGGAGAAGACGTAGAGGGGATTTGATAAATGTTTATAAGTATCTGAAGGCTGCCAGGAGTGGGGGGACAGGCTCTGCTCACTTGCCCGCTGTGACAGGACAAGGAGTAATGGGTGTAAGTTGCCGCAAAAGAGGTTCCACCTGAGCACAAGGAGGAACTTCTTTACTGTAAGGCTCACAGAGCACTGGCACAGGCTCCCCAGGGAGGTTGTGGAGTCTCCTTCTCTGGAGCCTTTCAAGACCTGTCTGGATGTGTTCCTCTGTGATCTGTGTTAGATAGTATTGTCCTGCTCTGGCAGGAAGGTTGGACTCGATGATCTCTTTGGGTCCCTTCCAACCCCTAACATCCTGTGAGCCTGTGATCTGTGATCCTGTTACCTGGCTGTATCCTGACTCTTCCGCTCCCTTGACCACCCTTCCCCTCTCCTCAACTGCTCCCCAAGAGAATTTGCTTTACAGTTGTTTTTTAAACCTCCCTAAGGCATCTTATAAACAACCAAACATACAAAATTAGTTGGCTAAATATTCACTCCTTTCACATTCAGATTTAATATAGAAGATCAGAAAAACTGCTCTGTGGTTCTGGAAACAGCAATTTTGTATGGATTACACAAATATATCATACTTTGTCCATGCCCTCAGTCCTTTATTATACTGAAGGTATAATAAAAGTGTCCAAAAAGTGATCCCCTGTTATGGGTACATCCTTAAATAACACCATTGGTGCTTCTCTATTCTCTAGCCTGGCGTGGGAGCTCTCTTTGAATACATTCTGCTTTCTGAATGTGCACAGAAATTCATAGCCACATGAATGTGTCTGAGTGTTTTGTGAACTATCAGAATGCGCTGACGTGAATGCTGCTGGCTTTTGGGAATCTTGGGAATACCATAGCCCCAGGGCTTAGAAATTCATGACTTTTCTGCAAGTATCTGCCATGTAGTCACAGCTGATGCCTGCAGGGCAGCTTGACCTGGACCACTCTTGTTATAAATGGAATATATTAGGTTCAGCTCTCTGGAAATTAGGCATCTCAGTGTGGGAAAGCAAATAAACTGATTTCAGGGCTCATCATTAGAAAAAAGATGTGTTTTTGAAGAACCTGTGCATTTATTTAACCTTGATGGTGAAGGATAAAGCAGGAATCTCTCTACCCAAATGGCTTTCTAGCTTCATGTTAAAATGATTAAAAGAGTAAAACAGAAGCAGCATTATTGATGTAAAAAAATCCCTAACATTTTTTGATACTAATGTTATTAACCATCACCTGATGAAATGAAATGTGTATTTTGGAAAGTAGGTAGCCCTTTTTGTTCTAGTCTGCCACCAAGGACTTAGGGGATAGCGAAGTCTGGAGTATCAAAGTATCACAGTATCACTTCTTATGGAAACCTCTGTTGTATTATGGGCAAGTTCAGTGCAGCCACTAAATACAAATGTTCAGTGGGAGTAAAGGACTTGGTCCCAGGGAGCCCTCGTCCCAGGAGTTTCTGCAGATGAAAAGGATGCCATTCCACTCAGCTATAGAAAACACAACAATCTTTGTTAGTTTTTAATTCACATGAAAGAATCACTTTCTGGAACCAGCTAGGAAGGATCTCTTCCAGCAGCTGGACAGCAGGGAGAGCCTGTATGTCCAAGAAAGGGACACAAAAGGCACAGCCAAAACAAGGATATGGTCACATACTGATAAAGAACTCAGGACAGGTGATGAGGACTTGATACTATTCCTTATTCTCCCTTTCACAATCACAGTCTCACAGTCTCACAGTATTTCCAAGGTTGGAAGAGACCTCATAGATCATCAAGTCCAACCTGTTACCACAGAGCTCAAGGCTAGACCATGGCACCAAGTGCCACGTCCAATCCTGCCCTGAACAGCTCCAGGGATGGCAACTCCACCACCTCCCTGGGCAGCCCATTCCAGTGTCCAATGACTCTCTCAGTGAAGAACTTTCTCCTCACCTCAAGCCTAAATTTCCCCTGGTGTAGCTTGAGGCTGTGTCCTCTTGTTCTGGTGCTGGCTGCCTGAGAGAAGAGAGCAACCTCCTCCTGGCTACAACCACCCCTCAGGTAGGCGTAGACAGCAATAAGGTCTCCCTGTTTGGAGATACTTAAAACTGATGGAATCTTAACCAAAAAAAAAACAGACAGGTTTTAAAATGGAGGCCAGAGGGATATATTTTTAGTGGTCAATGACTGGATTTACAGAAGCTCAGTTATACACCACACAGTTTATGCTAGCTGACCTCCCTACGTGAAGCAAGCAGTATGGTTATTAGCTCATGCAGCCTTTTGTAACCATGTGTGAATTGCCTGCCTTCATTATTAAGGTTGAAGAAGCACTCTTTCAGATATGTAACTTTAAAATCTTTAAAAATATGTATCTTTAAGGCATGAAATAGATATCTTATGGTATATCTTATGGTAACCATAAGAACTTTGCAAGTAGATTATGGAGATGAAATCACTACCTTGAGAAGTTGGTCAGTGAGAGAGGTGGTTATACAAGCACAGATGACCCAGCTTAGAAGCTGGAGTGGAAAGTTCCTGTGATGAGATCATACTCTTCCTTCATGAGAAGGCTGAATACTTTGAGCTTGGCATTTGACTCAGCTGGAGGGGAAAGCATGAAGAGGGGGAGCAGGTTGAAACTGTAGAAAATTGAGATGAATGATGTAGAAACAGAGATGGTGGTAGAGGTTTGTAGGTATTGTAAGACAGGGATTAGAAGATGTGTGAGGTGAGTAAATGAACACATTTGTGTATGAAGGGACTGGCAGGTATGGGTCAGTTCTTTCTTCCCCAAAAGACCAGCAAAAATCAGGTGGAATAATATAAGAAATTCAAGAAGCAGAAGTCATAGCTTATGCTACTAAATGGCACTGCAGCAGCTGCTGGGAATGAGGAAAAAAATCAACACCTGGGTACCTGTAGTCCAGAAGATAACATGAGCAGGGCCATGGCAACAGCACACACTTGGAGGGCAAAAGCAGGGATAAGGACAGTGGAAAGGTGAGTGGGGAGAAAAAATACAAATTGGTGAGGTATTATACATTGAACCCAGGTGAAAAGACATCTAGAATGAAGGTGTGCAGTCCCACTGCCCTTGAAATCAATAGCTAAACTTTCACTCACTTCTGCAGTACAGAGATTTTTGTACTTAGAATCATAGAATCAGTCAGGGTTGGAAAGGACCACAAGGATCATCCAGTTCCAACCCCCTTGCCATGAGCAGGGGCACCCTACCCTAGAGCAGGTTGCCCACAGCCTCAGCCAGCCTGGCCTTAAACACCTCCAGGCATGGGGCCTTAAACACCTCCCTGGGCAACCCATTCCAGGCTCTCACCACTCATGCTCAAAAACTTCCTCCTCATGTCCAGTCTGAATCTCCCCACCTCCAGCTTTGCTCCATTCCCCCTAGTCCTGTCAATCCCTGACAGCCTAAAAAGTCTCTCCCCAGCTTTTTTTGTAGCCCCCCTTCAGATCCTGGAAAGCCACAAGAAGTTCACCTCAGAGCCTCCTCTTCTGCAGACTGCACAGCCCCAACTCTTTCAGTCTGTCCTCACAGCAGAGCTGCTGCAGCCCTCTGAGCATCCTCGTGGCCCTTCTCTGGGCACACTCCAGCATCTCCACATCCCTCTTGTAATAAGGGCTCCAGAACTGGATGCAGTACTCTAGGTGGGGTCTGACCAGAACAGAGTAGAGGGGAAGAATCATCTCCCTTGACCTGCTAGCCACACTTCTGATGCAGCCCAGGATCTGGTTGGCACACTGCTGGGTCATGTTGAGCTTCTTGTCCACCAGCACCCCCAAGTCCCTCTCTCAGAGCTGCTCTCCAGCCAGCCAGTGCCCAACCTGGATTTGTGCTTGGGATTGCCTCAACCCAAATGCAAGACCTTGCACTTGTTACTAATACTAATAATGATTTCAGGTTCCTGTTCTGCTGCTGTAGGATTGGATTGTTAATAGGGTTGTGGTACATAGTGCTTCCTATTTAATGTAGGATGTAATTAGGTCTAAATCTGACATCCTGCTACATTCATCATCTACTCCTGGAGGCTCCTACAGTAATTAGGTGCCTGAGTTTTCATCTGTAAAATGTTATGCCCATGTGAAGTTCTGTTTCCAGAAGCATTCAGGAACACCTCTGGCTTAGGCTGAAGTCTGCTGCTGCAGTGTTGCTGGATGTTGTGCAGTGCTGTAGGTGCTGCTGAGATCCTCCAAGTATATGTTTTTCTAGCTGACCTCATCTCCCTGTAACATCCTTCCACTCTGGTTGTGTGATTGTGGCAATTTTTGGGGCTCCAGTTTCTTTTCTGCCTGAGGGATTATGAATCCACTTCACCCTATGAAGAATGGACCCTAGCAGTTGGCTGGCAGGCTCTTCATTCCTTCAGCTAAAGCTGTTCCACTTTTCTGGGGGATAGTTAATATTTTGTGGGTCAGGGAGAGCCAGAATGGGCAAGCTCATAAGAATGACTCTAGCCTAAAGGCTAAGCCATTCAGATGGGAATAGGGAACTAGTTCTAGTCCCTATTTTAATTAATGCTGAATAAGAAACAATTAAATATTAATTGGAGCAGAGGGCAGAACCCTAATCTGTCCTCTGAAGTGACAGCCCTGAGCAAAGGTTGTCTCCATTCCTCAAAGAAAGCATGCTCTTCAGCCTGGGTCTCCTCCCATGGTTTGACTTAGGAGCTCTTGGCAGGAGGTGGCTCCAAGTTACAAAGTGAGGGAACTTTCCACAACTCTCTTGGAGATAAGTCTGGGAGGGGAATCACTGTTACAAAACCTGCACTGAAGGAAGTGCATTTCATCAGCCTGGCCATACTGACAAAGCACCCCCAGAAAGCAGTCATCTCCAATAGAGCAGCCTGCTTTCCCTCACAGGAGTCTAATTTGCTTCATGCATTGCGTAGGGAAAGTGGTGTTGTGCTGTGTCGATTATCAGAGACAATGAAGTGATTAAAGTGACTGCACTGTTGACTGATTCTGCATGCAAAATCCTTCTATGATCTCACCTGCTCCCTCATGGTGTCTTGTGCTTCCCAGTGGCCACATTAGCAGGCATACCCACTCAATCTACAGAAGATGAAAGATTGTTTTCTTTGGCATTTACTGATTAAATAACATCTGCATTATAAATGTATTTATCTTTTTACTACTATCTTAGAATCATAGAATCAGCCAGGTTGGAAGAGACCTCCAAGATCACCCAGTCCAACCTATCACCCAGCCCTATCCAGTCAACTAGACCATGGCACTAAGTGCCTCATCCAGGCTTTTCTTCAATGCCTCCAGGGACAGCAACTCCACCACCTCCCTGGGCAGCCCATTCCAATGCCAATCACTCTGTCTGCCAAGAACTTCCTCTAAACATCCAGCCTAGAGTTCTCCTGGCACAACTTGAGACTGTGTTCCCTTGTTCTGTTGCTGGTTGCCTGGGAGAAGAGACCAACCCCACCTGGCTACAGCCTCCCTTCAGGTAGATGTAGACAGCAATGAGGTCTGCCCTGAGCCTCCTCTTCTCCAGGCTGCACACCCCCAGCTCCCTCAGCCTCTCCTCATAGAGTTTGTGTTCCAGGTCCCTCACCAGCTTCATTGCCCTTCTCTGGATACGTTCCAGTATCTCAACATCTCTCTTGAATCGAGGGGCCCAGAACTGCACACAGAACTCTATTGCACTGATACTTGCAACAATGGTTCCATTTCAATGATCTGTCTTCAATATTATCAGCCTGCTTTCCCTCACAGTAGTCTAATTTTCTTCATGCATTGTCTAAGGAAAGTGTTGTTGTGCTCTGTTGATTACCAGAGATAATAAAGTGATTAAAGTGACTGCACTGTTGACTGTGACAATGCATGCAGAATCCTTCTATGACCTCACCTGCTCCCTCATGGTGTCCTGTGCTTCCCAGTGGCCACATCAGCAGGCACACCCACTCAATCTACTGAAGATGGAAGATTGGGAATTTCTTGGCATTTACTGATTAAGTAACACCTGTATTATAAATGTATTTATCTTTTTACTACTCTCATCCTGGTACTTGCAGCAATGGTTTCATTTCTAGGGGGACAAGGAGTGAGAAAATACAGAGAAATATTCAAGTGTTGTCATTGATAATGGTGTCAAGCAGCTGTATGAATGTGATGCTAGAGCAGTCTGTGTGGAAAAAAGTACAGCCAAGGTATAGAGCTAGCAGAACTTTTCTTTCTGTTGAGAGAGCTCTCTCAGCCCTGTTTAAGAGTCAGTGTCAATGTCACAGGGTCACAGGTTGTTAGGGGTTGGAAGGGACCCAAGGAGATCATTGAGTCCAACCCCCCTGCCAGAGCAGGACAGTCCTATCTAACACAGATCACAGAGGCACACATCCAGAGAAGGAGACCGCACAACCTCTCTGGGGAGCTGTAATCATTGACTGTATTTACATCAGTCTGTTTTGGAAGGTTCCTTTAAATGGCTAGAACCAGCTATAAATCAGAGTTAGAATTTAAATGTGGTACTTGGCCTTACTTGGGAGATGTTTTCCTTTTATCTCTTATGTTTTTAGGAAGCCCTACCAAAGGGAGATTTTCCAGCTTGCTGGTGCCTAGGCACTCCCATCAGATTTTCTCCCTGCTTTGCTGACAATACTAATGGGTGTTTTTTGTCAGTGGGTTTGGTTGGGTGGAGGGATTGGTTGGTTGGTTTGTTTAGGATTTTTGTTGTTGGTTTTGTGAGGTTTTTTGGTGTTGAGAGGCTGAAAAGTTTGCTAATAGTCATATAACAGCATAATGTTTTGTAACGTGGGAAATTTGATTAGATGTTGCTGACCTGCTTCAAATCAAACTCCAGTGGCTTATCTGGACCTCATTAAAAACACATGAGCAGATTCTGTAAGCAGTCAGGTGTTCATGCTTGTCCACTCACTTTTCTATGTCCTATCCAGACTGGAGAGAGCTGTAGGACCTCCAGGGGCTTTAGGCTGAACTGATTGGGAGTGACTCTGTCCTTGCTCTGAATTTTTGTCCTCTTGACATAGTCTGTGGAAAATCAGCAGTCTGTGTTTGTAAATGAAGGCCACTGGTGAGCCATCATTGGATTGACTGCAAGCAGTGTCCTTCACTATCACTGTGGACCATTCCTTTAACCCTTGTTCTGGTTTTTTTTATTTTCTGAGACTTGCACACACATTTCTATTCATACTGTGGTCATGTCAGTCTTACTGTTTCTTGTACAAGTGCCTGCATCTGCTCGCTTTGGGTGGCAAAGCTGGTGAGGGGCCTGGAACACAAACCCTGTGAGGAGAGGCTGAGGGAGCTGGGGGTGTGCAGCCTGCAGAAGAGGAGGCTCAAGAGTTACTTCATTGCTGTCTACATCTACCTGAAGGGAGGCTGTAGCCAGGTGGGGTTGGGCTCTGCTGCCAGGCAATCAGCAGTAGAACAAGGGGACACAGTCTCAAGTTGTGGCAGGGGAGGTCTAGGCTGGATGTTTAGAGGAAGTTCTTGGCAGAGAGAGTGATTGGCATTGGAATGGGCTGCCCAGGGAGGTGGTGGAGTTGCTGTCCCTGGAGGCATTGAAGAAAAGCCTGGATGAGGCACTTAGTGCCATGGTCTAGTTGACTGAATAGGGCTGGGTGATAGGTTGGACTGGGTGATCTTGGAGGTCTCTTCCAACCTGGTTGATTCTGTTCTGTTCTATTCTGTTATGTTCTATTCTGTTCTGTTCTATTCTATTCTATTCTGTTCTGTTCTATTCTGTTCTATTCTGTTCTGTTCTATTCTGTTCTGTTCTATTCTGTTCTGTTCTGTTCTATTCTAAAATACAACCCCTGTAAAAGAGGCCGACTGTAGAATTTCTCCTCGCAGGCAATAAAGATAGTGTGCAGGTGGGTTTGGTGACTGTTGTCAAGTGGTGGCGACAGCAGGTAGATAGAAAAGATCACACCAGACCACACTGAAGCGTAAAACCAAGTTTTGCAGCACGAGGGAATCTGGAAGGTACAAAAATGTGGATGTCATCAGTGCTGTTTGCTGACAAAGATTTTTTTCAAACCAATTTTCACATAGTTTGTACAGCAGTTCTGTGATGGTGTTATTCTGTAGAGTTAGATATTGATGCCTGTTAAATGGTTGCCTCTGCCCCATGCATTTACTTTTCCTCTTCACAAACATCTACTGCTGAAAGAAACAAAGTGAATTTCTTCATGTCTTGGAGACAGAAAAATGAAACAAGCTGTGTAATCATCTCAAACCTCTCCTCATGCAGGGAAAGGGATAAGTATACTACTAACTAATGCTGTCTATCCCTCTACAACTACCTAGAAGGAGGTTGTAGTGAGGCTGGAGCTGGTCTCTTCTCCTGAATTACTAATGATAGGACAAGAGGAAATGGCCTCAAGTTGTGTCAAGGAAGGTTTAGGTTGGATGTGGGGAGGAAGTTCTCTATTGAGCCGGTTGTCAGGCACTGGAACAGGCTGCCCAGGGAGGTGGTGCAGTTGCCATCCCTGGCAGTGTTTAAAAGAGAGAGGATGTGGTGCTTGAGGCTATGGTCTGGTGGTGAAGGATGCTGGGATGGAGGTTGGGCTGTATGATCCTGGTGGTCCTTTCCGACCATAGTGATTCATAGTGATTAGATGTTGTGCTGAGGGATTTGGTTAAGTCAAGGACTTACCAGTATGAAACTAATGATTGGACTCGATGAGCTTGAAGGTCTTTTCCAGTCTAAGGAATTCTGTGATTCTGTGTGATCTGTCAAAGAGCTTTTAGTACAGGCAGCAAACCTGTCTTGCATAAACTGCTTCTGAGTGCCTTTATTAACAGATAAAGATTTAATTACAAATCTGCCACTCAGCTCTATTTGCTACTTAGTTACCACCAAACATCTTCATGTGGCTTTTTTTTCCACACATTGACCAACTTTCTTCTGCAGGTTAAAGGAAAGAGGCCCTTGTAAGACTCACTCTCTGACCTTTTTCCAATCTGGTTTATAATCCTAAATGGCTGTAACTGCTCATAAAATGATTATTTCTAAGCACCCACTTGTGATGGTTTGGGTGTTCCCTGCTCCCCTACACTTTGGAAATCACCCAGACTAGACTCAGCCAGCTTTGGAAATTGAATGAAGCTTATATTTACAGCTAGCACAATGTACAAGCAGAGAGTTACAGCATATACAGTTATAGACAGAAATAGACAAGGTAAAAGGTAATACAGCAACACAACTCCCCTCCCAGAAACCTGAGCCCCAGAAGGGGCTCTCAACTGCCCCTTCACCTTCCCCGTACTCCTCAACCTTACCCCAGTCCCAAGGAAGAATGGAGGTTTGGCCAGGGGGTTAGGAAGCAAAGTGGATTAGTCAAAGAAACAGCAGAGAGGGCTGAGGTTAGAGATGTAGCTCAGCCAGTTCCTCAGCAGAAGTGAAGGCTCTTTTGTCTATGTTTGGATTTTTCTTCTTGTATCTCTCAGTAAGCCTATGAGTGAAGTAGACATCACCCTTGTTTGTCTTTCACAGCCTGTAATCTAGTTCTTCTTACCAAAACATTCTAGCTAGCTTCAAACTAGCACACCACTCCTCACAAGCACCAGCTGCAATAGAATAGGAAGGTCAATAGTGCAAAGACATTTTGTTGTGGCACTGTTTTCTCAGGGTAATCTTCAGCTCCTTTTTCTGCTGTTTTCTCTCAAATATACCAGCAAGCTATCCAAAGCGCCTTGCTTGGTTGTATTTCTTGTTAATGAACTTGGAACAACAACTTAGGATGCAGATTTGTGATCTGACACATGCATGACACTGTTTTCCTTGGCAAGGTTTGAGCATTTAGCTCTGCTGTGAATAACAGAGTCAAACAATGGACAGTAGGGAGGTCAAAAAAAGGCCAGGCAGGATAATGGAGTGTAAGTAAGGGACTGTCGCGTAAATACATGTGGCGATTTAAACCCAGCCAGCAGCTAAGCACCACACAGCCATTTGCTCGCTTGCCCTCCCAGTGGGATGCAGGTGGGAACTGGAAGAGTAAAACTGAGTTAACTTGTGAGTTAGATTGACACAGTTTAATAGGTTAAGTAAATGCCAAGCAAAGGCAGCCAAGGAATTAATTCAGCACCTCTCATTGGCAGGTGGGTGTTCAGCCATCCCCAGGAGAGCAGGGCTCCATCATGAGTAATGGTTTCTTGGGAAGACAAACACTGTATCACTGAGTGTCCTTCCCCCCAGTTTTGTATGCTGAGGTACCACATCATAAGGCATGGAACAGCCTTTTGGTCTGCTGTCCTAGCTGTGTCCCTGTACAGGGTTAACTCTCCAGGGGGAGTGACCTTGAACCTGACCCTAGGTGGTCTTGACCCCTCCCCAGGGGTAGGTCTGAACACCACTAGGTGATTCATGCTTAGCACACTCCCCCTTCTTGTCTAAAGGTCTATAAAAGCAGGGGGACTTCTTGTTTCTCTCTCTCTCTGTCCTCCCTGCTTACCAGCATCACCATCATAGAATCATAGAATGGTCTAGGTTGGAAGGGACCTCAAGGATCATCCAGCTCCAAACCCCTGCCATAGGCAGGGACACCTCCCAGTAGAGCAGGCTGCTCAAGGCCCCAATCCTGTTCCTGGTTCTCTTTGCTCTCACCACGTGGCCATTACCTATGAGGCAGACAAAGCCATTGCCATCAAAAAATCTGCTTGTGTTTACACATTTTGTATCTTGTTTTTTCCCTTCCCTATACCTTTGTAACTTCCCTACCTCAGATACCTTTTTAATTTATTGTTAAACTGTTTTCTTCTTTTTAACTTCCAAATCAGAGTGACATTATTTATTTGGGTGTGCTTACCTTTTCCTCTCTCTACCTCTAATTCCTTTCTTTTGGAAAAGAAGGGGCAAGAGGGAAGGGCACTCTATAAAATCATTATTTGGTTCTATCAAATATATTTGAGTCTCTGGGAATTTAAATTAGTACCCAGACAGTCCCCTTCCATCTTCTTGTGCATCCTCAGCTAGGTGGTGTGAGAAGCTGGGAAGACCTTAACTATGTAAGAATTGCTCAGCAGTAACTGAAACAACCCTGTGTTATCACAGTATCACCAAGGTTGGAAGAGACCTCATAGATCATCAAGTCCAACCTGTTACCACAGAGCTCAAGGCTAGACTATGGCACCAAGTGCCACGTCCAATCCTGCCTTGAACAGCTCCAGGGACGGCGACTCCACCACCTCCCTGGGCAGCCCATTCCAGTAGCCAATGACTCTCTCAGTGAAGAACTTTCTCCTCACCTCAAGCCTAAATTTCCCCTGGCATAGCTTGAGGCTATGTCCTCTTGTTCTGGTGCTGGCTGCCTGAGAGAAGAGAGCAACCTCCTCCTGGCTACAGCCACCCCTCAGGTAGTTGTAGACAGCAATAAGGTCCACACTGCTTTCAGCACAGATACAGAACACTGCACCATACCAGCTACTATAAGGAAAATGAACTCTATCCTAGCCAAAACCAGCACAATAACACTGCTGTATTATAAACACTCAAATTCCCAACTGCTTCTTTCCAAAAGGGTCCTTTGCAGGGTCTCAAACAGAGAATTAGAGTGTACTTCCAGCTGTGTTCCATAATCTCTAGGCAGTAATTAATGAAGCTGGTATCTGACAGTGCTTGCGTAAGTTCTGCGACCTCTTATTTGTGCTGAGGTAGCATTTCAAAGCCTTTTATGTACACCCCTGCACAAAGTATTGTGCAAGAATTTGCTGGGAGGGTATTTGTGGAAACCAGAAGTATACCTGGGTGAAAGAAGAGTGAGACAAATTTAATGGGGAATGGAGCCATCAGTAATGCATGTACCTTGTGATGGTTTGGTGCCACAGGCTTCAATATCATGGGCATCAGAAGAAGAGACAGGGAGAAGGCCTGACACAAGCCAATCCGATCAGCTTATTGCATTCCAAACATGTGTTTCTATACCTTCCATCAGAAGGCTACAAATTGTATTGAACTGCAATTGGTTACATGTACTTGGGTTAGAAATTACATACTAATTAGTGTAGACATTCATCATGTTCTCTCAGCAACACTTACATTGTGTCTAAGCAGAGATAGGCAAAACCCACAGGCTCCAGCCTTACATTGGTTTATATTTGTTACACCATTCTCTAAGGTCATTCCAACCTTCCACTTCATCTCAACTCAGCACTAACTGAGCTCCTGCACTCTTGCCTGTCCATGGCTTATGTTCCAGTGTTTCAAATTCCAATAGCTGTACCATTCCAACATTTCCATAGAATCACTACATTCAATATTACTATATCCAGCAGTTTGGGTGCTATCTGCCCCCCCCCCAACTTCAGAAAATCACCCAGACTAGACTCAGCAGCTCTTTGTATTTACAGCTTAGCACAATATACAAGCAGATGTTTACAATGTGTACAGAAATATACACATTTAAAAGGCAATAATGAAGCTTATATTTACAGCTTAGCACAATATACAAGCAGATATTTACAATAGATACAGAAATATACACATTTAAAAGGTAATACAGAAACACAACAGCCCTCCCAGAAACCAGAGTCCCCAGAAAGAGCTCTCAACCACCCTTCCACCTTCTCCCCACCCCTCTACCTTACCCCAGACTTATGCTTCAAGGAGAGTTTGGAGGGTCGGCCAGGGGGGTTAGGAAGCAGATGGATTAGTCAGACAGGTTCAAGAGAGAAGTGCAGCCCAAAAAGCCCAGACAGAGACTCTGTTATTTATGTTTGTGTTCTTGTTCTTATACATCTCAGCAAGCCTATGAGTGCAGTAGCCATCACCATTGTTTCCTTTTCACAGCCTGTAATCTAGTTCTTCTCACCAAAATATTCCAGCTAGGCTCAAACTAGCACATACCTGAAGACCCAGAACCAGCACACAGTTCACAAAGTCCCTCAAGTCCCTGATACAGGTGCCTGGGAGGGGACACTGAGGAAAGCATTGTCAGGTAACCTCCCCATTTCTTGGCAGTTGCCCACCTGTGAGTGGTTGCTGTGGGAGGGAGGGTACTGAACTCTGTGAAGTGAGAAAATGTTCACTTTGTGCAGCCTGTACTTTTGCTGATTTGGTTTTGTTTCTAGATGAGGAAGCCCTCCTAAGAACCATTTGTGCTGACTTTCTCTTTTCAGCATTAATTTGCTGGTTAAGAATAACTTGAGCTTTTGTCTATTCAAGTGGTGTGTTGTAAGATGGGTTTTGGCAGCGCTGGGATTAGCAGCCTTGCCAGCTTTTACAGAATCCTTGCAATGTGATCTGGACTTTCAGGAGCAGGAGCCCAGAAACAGTGTTGGCTTGTACCTAGTGACTCCATTCATTTGCCTGGGATTAAGCAGGAAGGGAAGTATACTCTGTGTGCCAGATTTTCCAGAGCTCAAGCCCAGAAGTTTAAGCACTCTTCCAGATAAAGTGAAGACACAATAAGGAGGAGAATTTTTAGCTGAAAGTCCTTACTGTCTGTGCACATAAGCAAATAGAGGCTAAGTTTCAGGGCCTTAGGCTACTGATAAAGAATATTAGACCAAGAATGAAAGTACATTTACTGTCCCTGTTCCAATTAATTCCTTTTGATTTTTTCAAGGTATCCTGAGCTGCTTTTAATTAAAGCCAAATAAAAAAGAGTTAAGGCTTCTCTGAGAGACAGATGCCTTTCTTCCCAGTCATTCAGTGTCAGAATGTGCTTGGCCATTGTTGAATGTTTTACACTTTCAGGACTCATTGAAGTTACTACCTGAAGGGAGGTTGTAGCCAGGTGGGGGTTGGTCTCTTCTCCCAGGCAACCAGCAACAGGACAAGGGGACACAGCCTCAAGTTGTGCCGGGGGAAGTATAGGCTGGATGTTAGGAGGAAGTTCTTCCCAGAGAGAGTGATTGGCATTGGAATGGGCTGCCCAGGGAGGTGGTGGAGTCACCGTCCCTGAGGGTGTTCAGGAAAAGCCTGGATGAGGCACTTAGTGCCATGGTCTGGTTGACTGGATAGGGCTGGTTGATAGATTGGAGTGGATGATCTTGGAGGTCTCTTCCAACCTGGTTGATTCTATTCTGTTCTGCAGGGTGTACAGGGTTAACCCTCCTGGGGGAGTGGTCTTGAACCTGACCCCAGGTGGTCTTAACCCTTCCCCAGGGGTGGGTCTGAACACTACCAGGTGTGGTGGTCAGCCCACTCCCCTTCCTGTCTAAGATCCATAAAAGCAGAGGGTCTGCCTGTTTGGCTCTCTCCCTGCTCACCAGCAACCACCATTCTGTTCCTGATTCCCTTTGTTTTACCACGTGGCCATCACCCACGAGGAGGACAAACCACTGCCATCAAATCTGGTTGTATTTACGTCTTTTGTACCTTGTTTTCCCTTCCCTATACCTTTGTAACTTCCCTACCTCCTATACCTTTTATTTATTGTTAAACTTTTCTTCTTTTAACTTCCAAATCGAAGTGAGGTTATTTATTTGGGTGTGCTGACCTTTCCTCTCTCTACCTCTAATTCCTTTTCTTTGGGAAAGAAGGGGGAAGAGGGAAGGGCATTCTCTAAATTGTTATTGGCTCTATCAACTACCTTTGAGGCTCTGGGAAATTTAAATTGGAACTGAGACACAGAGCAATACTCCTGGTGTATTCCCAGTCATCAGTATGCAAGTAGTGCAATAGTATTTCTCCTGGGAGTCCCTCACCTGCATTGTAGTTCTGCTGTTGGCTTTCTCTTGTCGTCAGCAAATGGATGCATTACTGCCTGTTTGCTTAGCCTGCTTCCTCCTGAACTCTTGACATTACTAATGGTTAATCAGTGCAGAACTGGTCTGGTGGCACTGAAGAGTTATTTGTTTGGAGATGAGATAGCTCAAACAAAATAGAAAAGTGTCACAGTCTCTTCTGGTACTATGATTAATATTTGGACCTTGGAAAAACTCATCTATGCTGATTACCCACGGATGATAATTACCAGCCGTCATAGCCTGAGCGTCCCACATCTGCTCTTACTCGTTCAAAAGCCACATTTATTTTCATTGCCTTTTTTTTTTCTTGTTATTTGATCAATTCTGATGTGTTTGTAAGGGTTTCTCCTGGGATTTAATACATAATTTTGAGAAAGGAGATTTATCTTATTCCAGGCATGTGTCTTAGCTACCAGGGCAGAGCACTGCTGGTGATCCAGCCCCAGAAGTGGATGATTTGTGAGGTGCAACCAGAGTGAGACTGAGCATGACACATCTAATACATGCCTTTGAATAATAAAGAACTAGTAAAAATGTCCTTAACAAAACCCAAACACACAAAAATCCCCAGCCAAACAAATAGAAAGAAACTACATACAAACAAAATCTGTGAAACCTTGAAAAATATGAAAAAATCCAAGGTCTTGGAGTTTATGTTATCGTGCTCTATGAACTGACATCTTCTCATTTGGATTCATTCAGCCAACATCTTACAGAATTGCTCTATGTGGCAATGCGGAGCCATCCTTAAGTAGGGTCCTCCGGAGAGTAGGTTCTCTCTCTTCTGCCTCAAACCCTGAAACTCATTACCAGTTTGGCAGTGGTATGAAATCATTAATAAGTTCTTGGCTCCTATAATTTGTGCTAATTGTGCTTTCTGCAACAAACTCTGTTCCCAAGGGGAAAAATGTAAGAGGAAGATGACAGGAGGGTGAGCAGCAAGAAACTCAAATATGCCCTCTTCTTTTCTCCCTTTGCCCTTACTACAATATATGAGACAAGCTGGTTATTTTTAGTTAGTCTCAATGGTCAGTGCCAGTCAGCATCCAGGAGGAGGGCAGCAAGTCAGGCAGAGGTCAGACAGTGTTATCACCCTTTCATTGTGATGGTCAAATCCACTTTTAAGCTTCAGGATTGAGAGAAATGCACTTTTGCTGGCAAATGTTTTAGATGCGTACGTGCAGCTGCTCATACATAATCACAGCTTGTCTGCTTCTGCCATCTTATTGTTCCAAAAATCCCATCAAATAGGTAGGATGAAATATGAATGCAGTTTTTGTCTTCAGTGCTCATTTGTTCTGCCTGTGTAGCCTTTCCTCTCCTCCTGAAGCACAGGACATTGTCTCTCTCTGGCAAATGTGCCTCGAAGGCATCACCGTGGATATGCGATTTCCACTGCAGTGGAATGGTCAGGATGTCTCTTTTGATAATGGCTGTGAACTATGCATGAAGAATGACTGTGGTGTTAGTGTCAGCTTCAGAGTGAGGTGGGTGAAAAATAGGTCATTTCGCATCACTCCTGTGTACCTAGTCGTGAAAATGGGCTGCAAAGGCAATACTGTGAGTCTTGGCTAATGAGAAGTGTGGCTAAGGAGAAGTGTGGCTAGCAGGTCGAGGGAGGTGATTCTCTCCCACTACTCCGCTCTGGTCAGACCTCACTTGGAGTACTGCATCCAGTTCTGGAGCCCCTATTACAAGAGGAATGTGGAAATGCTGGAGCATGTCCAGAGAAGGGCCATAAGGATGCTCAGAGGGCTGCAGCAGCTCTGCTATGAGGACAGACTGAAAGAGTTGGGGCTGTGCAGTCTGCAGAAGAGGAGGCTCTGAGGTGACCTTCTTGTGGCCTTTTAGTATATGAAAGGGGCCTGTAAAAAAGCTGGGGAGGGACTTTTTAGGCTCTCAGGGAGTGAAAGGACTAGGGGGAATGGGGCAAAGCTGGAGGTGGGGAGATTCAGACTGGACATGAGGAGGAAGTTGTTGAGCATGAGAGTGGTGAGACCTGGAAGGGGTTGCCCAGGGAGGTGGTTGAGGCCCCATCCCAGGAGGTGTTTAAGGCCAGGCTGGCTGAGGCTGTGGGCAGCCTGCTCTAGGTTAGGGTGTCCCTGCCTATGGCAGGGAGTTTGGAACTGGCTGATCCTTGTGGTCCCTTCCAACCCTGACTGATTCTATGATTCTATACAAGGTAGTTTGCTTTTTTCCCTTGTATTCTCTTCTC
This sequence comes from Tricholaema leucomelas, assembly GCA_013400475.1. Classification (NCBI taxonomy): domain Eukaryota; kingdom Metazoa; phylum Chordata; class Aves; order Piciformes; family Lybiidae; genus Tricholaema lacrymosa; species Tricholaema leucomelas. The sequence goes on along the minus strand of WAAF01014670.1, from coordinate 54,557 downwards.
TGTCTCATTTTCCCAAGGGAAGTGGCCACACGACAGCAGTGAGAAGATACCAGATTCTGTACTTAGCAGCTGGATGTGATTAAAGTAGCAAGAGAAAATTCTGGTCAGTATGGAGAAAGGAAATGTATTCTTTCCCACTTTCTTTCAAGTAGTATTTCACAGACAGTGACTATCTGCCCCTCAAACAAGGCATGTAGAGAGCTGAAAACAGATGAGAAAAGTAGGGACAAAGAAAAGGAAAAAGGGGGGGAAAAAAAGAGACAATATCTAAAAGGGTAGATGTGGACAGGGGTTGATCATCAAATAGTTAGAAAGAGAGAAATTCAATATTTTTGCATCTGTCAAGCCAGCAACAAAGTTTCATAAACATACTCTACCTTGGCTTGCTCCAGAAATCTGAGAGGGAAAGGATGGCCTTGGTTTGCTGTTTAAAACTTCAAATGCAGTGATGAGGGACTGAATCTATAGACCACCTTGCACAGTGTTAGAAGTTGCAATTCACATAGACATCTAAGCATGTTTTGAAGCAGAAGCATAAAATGATATTCAATGGAGCCTATGGATATGTTTATTGAAGCAAAGAAAAGGAGAGTTAAGGGGAAAAAGAGAGGTTTTGGTATCAGGAAGAAGGGGCAGACCCCTCAGAAAAACCCACAGCATCCTCCTGGCTGTTAAGTGGCTTGGATGGATATATGCTTCACTTGGTCAAAAACTGTCTGGATGGCCAGACCTGAAAAACTATTGTGAATGGAATTAAATTCCCTTGGTGCTTGGTCACAAACGATGATTTCTAGGGCTCAGTATTGGGGTCAGTTCTCTTTAGTGTCTTTATCAATAATCTGTATGAGAGTGTACCCTAAGTAGGTTTGCAGATGACACCAAAATGGGTTTGGAGTGTCAATCCACTTGAGCACAGAAATGCTCTACAAAGGATCTTGGGACAGGTTGGATTGGTGAGCTGAGGTCAGTTGTATGAGGTTCAACAAGGCTCATTGCTGGGTTCTACACCTGGGTCACAATGACCCCTTGCAAATCTACAGGCCTGGGACAGAGTGGCTGGAAAGCTGCCTGGTGGAAAGGGACCTGAAGGTGTTGGTCAGCAGCCAGCTGAATACGAGCCAGCATTCTGGACTAGATCAGGAACAGTGTGGCCAGCAGGACCAAAGAGGTAATTGTCTCCCTCTATTTGCCCACATCACCCTGGTGAAGCTGCATCTTGATTACTGTGTCAGTTTTGGGCCTCTTGCTACAAGAAAACCATTGACATACTGGATTGGGTCCAGAGAAGGGTAACAAAGCTGGTAAAGGGTCTAGAGAACAAGTCCTATGATGACTGACTAAGAGAACTGAGGTTCTTTAGTCTGATGAAAAGGAGACTGAAGGAAGACCTTATTGCTCTCTATAACAATTCAAGTGGAGGTTATAGCAAGGTGGTAGTTGGCTTGTTCTCCAAAGTTGCAGGTGACAGAATGAAAGGAAATAATCTCAAGTATTACCATGGAAGGTTTAGTTTGGACATTAGGAAGAATTTCTTCACTGAAAGGGTTGTAAAACCCTGGAAGAGGCCCCCCGGGGAAGAAGTCAAATCATCATCCCTGGAAGTATTTAAAAGACAGGAAGATGTAGTGCTTAGGGTCATGGTTTAGCAGCAAACTTAGTACTGTGAGCTTAATGACTTGATGATCTTAAAGGACTTTTCCAGCCTAACAATTCCATAATTCTAGGACTGATGATACCTTTGGACATCTATAGATGCTTTTAGAACCAGTGCTCACTTTGTTTTGGCAGCGATTCTTGTAAGTATTTTACTGTACAGTAAGTTGTTAAGCAGGCAATACCTAGAAATGCTGATCTTTGTGATTAATGTGTTTTTGACAACAGTTTTAGTGCAGATCCTTGAATTGTCATCAGAGTACTTTTGTTTTGGAGGCTAGGAGGTACAGCTGGGTTTTTTTTCTGTCCATGTTCTACAAATGTCAGTGGTAATTTGAAATCAGTCCCTTGGCAGCTTTCATGTATTAGGTTTTTGCATGGTTTTATGTTTTTATTCATTGTAAATGATTACAGAAAGCCAGCTATGGGTTTTCCATTGCCACTTGTCTTGCCCTCTAAAAGTTATGAATGACTCTTCTTAACTACACAATTTCTTCTCCCCACGTCTCTTATGAGATGCATTACCAGAGCCGTAACGCTGCTTTGAAATAAATCACTTTGTAGGCTATACATTAAATAGAATCTTCAATTGCTCCATACAGTTTTGAAATTCTACTGTTAGTCCACTTGAAATTGTCTTAAATATCATCAATGGGAAGAAACAATGACAGTGCATGTCCTGACACTTAAAAAGTGAAGAGAAGGGGAAAAAAAACTTTGTGCATCTGGAAACTTAAAAGCAAGACATTAACAACCCTATAGGTGCTTCTGTTTTAAGAATTCCTCTTCTGTTTAGCTTGTTGTCAGCTTCCATGGTCTACCCTAACACAGGGCAGCTGCATAGAATCATAGAATCAGTCAGGGTTGGAAGGGAGCACAAGGATCAGCCAGTTCCAACCCCCCTGCCAGGGGCAGGGACACCCTAACCTAGAGCAGGCTGCCCACAGCCTCATCCAGCCTGGCCTTAAACACCTCCTGGGATGGGGCCTCAAACACCTCCCTGAGCAACCCATTCCAGGCTCTCACCACTCTCATGCTCAACAACGTCCTCCTCACATCCAGTCTGAATCTCCCCATCTCCAGCTTTGCTCCATTCCCCCCAGTCCTGTCACCCCCTGAGGGCCTAAAAAGTCCCTCCCCAGCTTTTTTTGTAGACCTCCTTCAGGTACTGAAAGGCCACAAGAAGTTCACCTCAGAGCCTCCTCTTCTGCAGACCGAACAGCCCCAGCTCTTTCAGTCTGTCCTCATAGCAGAGCTGCTGCAGCCCTCTGAGCATCCTTATGGCCCTTCTCTGGACATGCTCCAGCATCTCCACATCCTTCTTGTAAGGGAGGCTGCAGAACTAGATGCAGTACTCTAGGTCCAATCAGAGTGGAGTAGAGTGGGAGAATCACCTCTCTCCACCTGCTGGCCACATTTCTCCTGATGCAGCCCAGGGTCTGGTTAGCTTTCCAGGCTGCAAGTGCACACTGCTCGTGTTGAGCTTCTTGTCCAGCAGCACCACCAAGTCCCTCTCCTCAGGGCTGCTCTCCAGCCAGTTACAGCTCAGCCTAGATTTGTGCTTGGCATTGCCTCAACCCAGCTGCAGGACCTTGCACTTGGAGGTTCAACAAGCATCACCTGCTGAATTCTGGCTGTGAATTACCTTGGTGAGCCAAGGACAGGTTTGCAGATATTCAATGAGTACCACTACCCAGCTTCTCACTGCAGCAATCAGAAAGGCAAAGTGAGCTAACTACTGGCTAAGCATCAAGACCATTTATGTAGATGAATCCATTTATAACTATTTAGTGTGTGGAGCCACATTTCCTTTTGAGACCAAACACACACATTACAAACTGAAACTCTACATACCCCTGACACAGTCTGCATTTCTGTTCCTAGCTGAATTCAGAAATATCAGACATATTGATTCTTTATGTAGTCAGAATAATGAGTGCTACAGCCTCTAATTTTTTTTGCCTTGAGGCAGCAAGAGCTGTGATCCTCTATTTAAAGGCAGGAGAGTTAGCAAATATTTTGTCCTTTGACTGAACCTGGAACGTTCCTTCCTTCCTAAAGGTAGCAAATTTACTGGAGACTGTTTTCAGCCCTGTTGTAATTTCATTAAAAGTCATGGCAATAACTTAGAGTGAATCACAGAGATAATATTTCTTTCCATAAAGAACAAAATGCAAAGGCTGCATTATCATTGTGTTTGTCATATGGTATTGCACTGACTTTTTCTCCAGGGGCTGCAAGCAAGCCCGAGGCATTAAAACCAAAATGGGGCACTTTCTGCTTTATTACATGCTACTACTTAAGGAGATACATCCATGACTATTTCTTTCCTGTCTACCACTGCAGCAAAATTCTGGTGTGAGTTACACCATTTTGCAATGTTTGAAATATCAAAGCTTGTCTCCTTGGTGAAACCTAAAGCCACAGCTCTTTTCGTTACAGGCATTTGAGCTTTTTTTGTTCAGTAGATCTGTTTAATGTTACAATTCACAAGGAAACTCCTCCTATTAGCTGTGCCTTGAAGCAGCTCTAAGCATCATTCCCATCTGAGGTCTGGAAGGTGTGATGGTTTGGGTGATACCTGCCCCTCCATGCTTAAGAAAATCACCCAGACTAGACTCAGTCAAGCTGGGAATTGAATGAAGCTTTATATGTACAGCTTAGCACAATATTGTGCTATTTGAGCCTAGCTAGAATGTTTTGGTGAGAAGGACTAGATTACAGGCTGTGGAAGGAAAACAAGGCTGATGTCCACCTCACTCATAGGCTTGCTGAGATGTATAAAACCAAAAATCCAAACATAGATAAAGGAGTCTCAATTCTGTTGCTGACGAACTCTGAGCTGCATCTCGTCTCTAACCTCACCTCTCTCTGCCATTTCTTTGACTGCTCCACTTTGCTTCCTAACCCCCCTGGCTGAACCTCCATTCTTTCTTGAGACTGGGGTAAGGTTGAGAGAGGTAGGGGGAAGGTAAAGGGGCTGTTGGGAGCCCCTCCTGGGGACTCAGGTTTCTGGGAGGGCTGTTGTGTTTCTGTATTACCTTTTTACCTTGTCTATTTCTGTCTATAACTGTATATACTGTAAATATCTGCTTGTACATAGTGCCAGCTGTAAATATAAGCTTCATTCAATTTCCAAAGCTGGCTGAGTCTAGTCTGGGTGATTTTCAAAGTGAGGGGGGGCAGGGAACACTCAAACCATCACAAATATACAAGCAGATATTTACCATATATTTACAGCTATATACCAAAATACACAAGTTAAAAAAGGTAATGCAGAAACACAACAGCCCTCCCAGAAACCAGAGTCCCCAGGAGAGCCTCCCAACCACCCTTCCACCTTCTCCCCACCGCTCTACCTTACCCCAGACCTTACTTTATGTTCAGGGTGAGTTTGATGGGTTGGCCAGGGGGGTTTGGAGGCCGAAGGATTAGTTAGCAAGTTAGGGAGAGAAATGCCTGCAGCCAGAGTCAGAGAGTAACTCTGTTATCTGTATTTATGTTCTTGTTCTTATACATCTCAGCGAGCCTACGAGTGCAGTAGCCATCATCACTGTTTCCTTTTCACAGCCTATAACCTAATTCTTCTCACCAAAATATCTCAGCTAGGCTCCAAGTATCACAGAACATTAAGGGGCTGTGTGGGCCTTGTCCAAGCATTCTTGTCTCTGTATTGAAGGGCTGTTAGGCTTTTGTTTGTTTGCCAGGATCACGCCTGTGTAAGGTAAGTAGGATTGCTGTTTGTATTTTAAGAAGGGCTAATAAGGAAAAAAACCATTCAGCAAACATATCCTCAGTTTGGAAACAGCCCTTGCAGATCTCACTTGCTGTTATTTGCTGTTGAGTAAAGAGAGAGCTGCAGGTCTGTCTTCTCCATGCATCACCTCCCAAGAGAACTGTATTCCTTTCTTCCCTGTGCATCATTCAGTGTATTTTGTGGCCTTGATAATTTTGTGCCTTTCTCAGGCCAGACATAGGCAGTAACAATAGCCTGAACACAAACTCAGATGTGTGCTGCATCTTCAACTAAGTTAAGGAATCAGGGGATGCAGTGCTTATACCCTCTAGAGCTATGCCCCCGTGGAGAAGTTCCCATCACTCCACTTTGTGCCTTTGCCCTCATTCAAGAACAATAAATACTGTAATGACTTGGAAAAAAACGAGTGCAAGATTTGCACTGAAACAGAGTTCTGCAACACACAGAACATTTCCAACCTTCTTACACTGAGTGAGCCTGGGAGGCTTTTTTTCTGCACGCTACAGACAGCTGGCGGTGTGAAGCATCTTTCTTCATACCAGATCAGGCTTTGAAACTCTATTTCAGTCTGTGCCCTAATTTGACTTCCTCCTTTCAATCACTTATGTGAGGAACAAGTTTCTGAGACCTTAAGTGTCATGAGTTGGTTGGGTTTTTTTTTTCCCCTTGTGCTGATTTCATCTAGGTATCAAGAGACATCAAAGTCCTGTTTGTTCACATAGTACACCTTGGCCAGTGCTAATCCCTAATGCTGACCTTAGCTCACAGGATGTTAGGGGTCGGAAGGGACCCAAGGAGATCATCGAGTCCAACCCCCCCTGCCAGAGCAGGACAATCCTATCTAACACAGATCACACAGGAACACATCCAGACAGGCCTTGAAAGGCTCCAGAGAAAGAGATCCCACAACCTTTCTGGGGAGCCTGTGCCAGTGCTCTGTGACCCTTGCAGTAAAGAAGTTCCTCCTTGTGTTAAGGTGGAACCTTTTTTGCTGCAACTTACACCCATTGCTCCTTGTCCTATCCCAGGGAGCAGTGAGCAGAGCCTGTGTCGTGTCCCCCCGCTCCTGGCCAGCCCTCAGGTATTTATAAACATTTATCAAATCCCCTCCAACTCTTCTCTTTTCCAGACTAAAAAGCCCCAAGTCCCTCAGCCTCTCCTCATAACCCATGCCCTCTAGTCCTCTCACCATCCTCGTAGCCCTACCATCAAAGTAGCCCTTGCATCAACCAAGACCTGCCCTTTTTAACCTCACTGACCTAACCTACTTTCCATCTCACAGCAGAGTAGTTTTTAACCCCAAATGTTAGCAAGGAAGGCATTTTGCTGCTGAGCTCCACCTGCCTGTTCAAAGAGAGCCGCACTGTATCTGGCATATATGCTATGACTCTGTATTTGCCCTGCTGTTCACAAATTGGTACTAAAATCTGACAGATGTCACTGTTTAACCATTTGCATACTGGCATGCTGAGTCAGAAAAAACTCCAACAGACAAACTTTAAACATGAACTCTACACTCTTTACTCTCTTCAGTAAAACTGAGCTAATTTTCTCGGCCTCAGTGTGCATTGCTGCACTTAGGGCAACGAAGCTGGTGAGAAGCCTGGAACACAAACCTTGTGAGGAGAGGCTGAGGGAGCTGGGGGTGTGCAGCCTGCAAAAGAGGAGGCTCAGGGCAGACCTCATTGCTGCCTACAACTACCTGAAGGGAGGCTGTAGCCAGGTGGGGGTTGGTCTCTTCTCTCAGGCAACCAGCAACAGAACAAGGGGACACAGTCTCAAGTTGTGCCAGGGGAAGTATAGGCTGGATGTTAGGAGGAAGTTCTTCATAGAGAGAGTGATTGGCATTGGAATGGGCTGCCCAGGGAGCTGATGGAGTCACTGTCCCTGGAGGCATTCAAGCAAAGCCTGGATGAGGCACTTAGTCCCATGGTCTGGTTGATTGGACAGGGCTGGGTGCTAGGTTGGACTGGATGATCTTGGAGGTCTCTTCCAACCCGGCTGATTCTATGATTCTAATTCTTGTTAATTGAAATGGTATTAAACTAAATTCTTTTTCTGAAAATACTCCTAGGCAAAGAAGTAGTCTAGTCATTCCTGTAGTTAGGACTCTTTTGTTCTGGAACATATGGCATAATGGGATAAATAAGTAGGAAAAAGGAAGCTTTGTTTCCCAGTATGGCAAAGGTATTTTCCCCCCTGCAATGTATCAATTTGAAAGTTCCCAGAAGCAACCATGCATGGGCAAAGGACTGACAGCCTATAGATGATGTCATGCATGTTTTGGCTGAGCACACTGATTGTGCTCTAAACCACTCTTCTTATGGGCAAAAAGATGTGTGTGCACATCTTTGGGTAATCTTATCCAAAACCCCTTGCCTACAAAGAAATGAAATTGAAGGAGGCCTACAAAAAGCTGGAGAGGAACTTTTCAGGGTATCAGGCAGTGACAGGACTAGGGGGAATGGAGCAAAGCTGGAGATGGTTCAGAGTGGACATGAGGAGGAAGCTGTTCAGCATGAGAGTGGTGAGAGCCTGGAATGAGTTGCTCAGGGAGGTGGTTGAGGCTCCATCCCTGGAGGTGTTTAAGGCCAGGCTGGATGAGGCTCTGGCCAACCTGATCTAGAGTAGGGTGTCCCTGCCCACGGCAGAGGGGTTTGAATTGGATGATCCTTGTGGTCCCTTCTAACCCTGACTGATTCTATGATTCTATCACTCTATGAAATGATCTGAGGCAGCTGCCACGAGGCTGTATGTAGTTCTGAATAAACATTCTCTGTCAAAGATGTGTATTTAAACCAGAAAGCCTACTAATTAGCAAAGATGAGGTGTCTCTGCCTGGGATTTCCTTTTAGAAATGCTAGCAGTATTATGGCGATGCCAAGGCAGACCATAATATTCCATTCCAGGGGGGAAAAAAGAGGAAGGTTTCTGCCTCATCCTCAGAACATTGTATATCAAAGGTGAAACATTTCCTAATGTTATGGCAATGCTAAAGATCATCAGGATAAGTAAAGACTAGTGATTCCTGTTGCTGTCTCAGTGGTGCTTCCATCTGTTCAGCTCCCTGCCTGCTTGGGGAGATAATTTAACCACTCTGTTCCTATAGCGCACCTAAAGGGTTGGACTTGATGATCTGTGAGGTCTCTTCCAGCCCTGATGATACTATGATACTAAATCTTACTCATATAAAATGCTGTGGAAATAAATTCTCTTAGCAATGAGACTTCTTCTTTTTAACCAAGAAGTATTTTACAAACTTCCTGGGTTTTATATAAAGGTGTCTGTTGTTTTACCTCTGAAATTAATTCCTAATGTGTGTAATTCCTGCACATTTTCTAGAATCAGATGACTTTTTCCCCCTGGTGGGACGGTTGATGCACAGAATCTGAGGTCTGGTTTTGATGAATGAATGAAAGTTGAAATACTGTAGTATATTTTTTTTCCAGTGCTCTGGATATGGAAGAGGTTTTTAACAGTGCCAGTCTGAATGTATTAGATTCTTTATATCCTGCAAAAGAACTGAAAGAATCATAGAATCATAGAATGGCTTAGGTTGGAAGGGACCTCAAGGATCATCCAGCTCCAACCCCCTGCCACAGGCAGGGACACCTCCCACTAGAGCAGGTTGCCCAAGGCCTCATCCAGCCTGGCCTTAAACACCTCCAGGGAGGAAGCATCCACAACCTCCCTGGGCAACCTGTGCCAGTGTCTCACCACCCTCACTGTAAAGAACTTCCTCCTAACATCCAGTCTAAATCTCCCCTCCTCCAGCTTAAACCCATTCCCCCTTGTCCTGACATTACCAGACCTTGTCAGTAGTCCCTCCCCAGCCTTCCTGNAAAATGATTATTTTTATTAAACCTTAACTAAATTTAAGCATTAACTAAAGAAAATGATTGTTTTTATTAAACCTTAACTAAATTTAAGCATTAACTAACTAAAATGATTATTTTTATTAAACCTTAACTAAATTTAAGCATTAACTAAAGAAAATGATTGTTTTTATTAAACCTTAACTAAATTTAAGCATTAACTAACTAAAATGATTATTTTTATTAAACCTTAACTAAATTTAAGCATTAACTAAAGAAAATGATTGTTTTTATTAAACCTTAACTAAATTTAAGCATTAACTAACTAAAATGATTATTTTTATTAAACCTTAACTAAATTTAAGCATTAACTAAAGAAAATGATTGTTTTTATTAAACCTTAACTAAATTTAAGCATTAACTAACTAAAATGATTATTTTTATTAAACCTTAACTAAATTTAAGCATTAACTAAAGAAAATGATTGTTTTTATTAAACCTTAACTAAATTTAAGCATTAACTAACTAAAATGATTATTTTTATTAAACCTTAACTAAATTTAAGCATTAACTAAAGAAAATGATTGTTTTTATTAAACCTTAACTAAATTTAAGCATTAACTAACTAAAATGATTATTTTTATTAAACCTTAACTAAATTTAAGCATTAACTAAAGAAAATGATTGTTTTTATTAAACCTTAACTAAATTTAAGCATTAACTAACTAAAATGATTATTTTTATTAAACCTTAACTAAATTTAAGCATTAACTAAAGAAAATGATTGTTTTTATTAAACCTTAACTAAATTTAAGCATTAACTAACTAAAATGATTATTTTTATTAAACCTTAACTAAATTTAAGCATTAACTAAAGAAAATGATTGTTTTTATTAAACCTTAACTAAATTTAAGCATTAACTAACTAAAATGATTATTTTTATTAAACCTTAACTAAATTTAAGCATTAACTAAAGAAAATGATTGTTTTTATTAAACCTTAACTAAATTTAAGCATTAACTAACTAAAATGATTATTTTTATTAAACCTTAACTAAATTTAAGCATTAACTAAAGAAAATGATTGTTTTTATTAAACCTTAACTAAATTTAAGCATTAACTAACTAAAATGATTATTTTTATTAAACCTTAACTAAATTTAAGCATTAACTAAAGAAAATGATTGTTTTTATTAAACCTTAACTAAATTTAAGCATTAACTAAAGAAAATGATTATTTTATTAAGTTAAGCATTACATTATGAGATATAATAAATTTCTTTCTTTTTAAAAGAAAGGTATTTTCCTTTTCAGAAATTCCTTTTTCTGTGTCAGCTCTCTCCTCCCATCTCCCAGTACTCCTGACACTGTGTACTGGTGCTAAATCCAAGTTTCCAATTGAGATGCTAAGTAGGAAAGATTGCATCACTGGCTTCTGTTCAGCTGTGAAAGCCCATGTTAACGGAGACTGCCTTATATAAAACGGTCCCCTTTCACCTTTGAAAACAAAGAAGACTTCCTGTCTGAACCAAGTGATGGAGCATTTCAGCTCTTTTCAAAGAGCTGTGCTGAGCCAAAAGATACTTTATCCAGAGCCCTGATTGTCCTTATCAGTGCAATGTATGATCAACATCAGGAAGAGTGATGAACTGCATAGAATCATAGGATCATAGAATCAGCCAGGTTGGAAGAGACCTCCAAGATCATCCAGTCCAACTTAGCACTCAGTCCTACCCAATCAACTAGACCATGGCACTAAGTGCCTCATCCAGTCTTGTCTTGAACACATCTAGGGACAGTGACTCCACCACCTCCCTGGGCAGCCCATTCCAATGCCAATCACTCTCTCTGACAACAACTTCCTCCTAGCATCCAGCCTAGACCTTCCCTGGCACAACTTCAGACTGTGTCCCCTCGTTCTGTTGCTGGGTGTCTGGGAGAAGAGACCAACCCCCACCTGGCTACAGCCTCCCTTCAGGTAGTCATAGACAGTAATGAGGTCACCCCTGAGCCTCCTCTTCTCCAGGCTGCAAGCCCCCAAGCTCACTCAGCCTCTCCTCACAGGGCTGTGTTCCTGGCCTCTCACCAGCTTTGTAGCTGTCCTTCTCTGGACACCTTCCAGTACCTCAACATCTCTCTTGAATTGAGGAGCCCAAAACTGGACACACCACTCAAGGTGTGGCCTGACCAGTGCTGAGTACAGAGGCAGAATAGCCTCTCTTGTCCTACTGGCCACACTGTTCCTGATCCAGGCCTGATACTTGGAATATTCTTGGCTCTCAGCTTGGCAGAAGGTGAGGATGAGAAGCCACTGTTCGTGATGATCTTGGAGGTCTCTTCCAACCTGGTTGATTCTATGATTGTAAGTGTTTTACTGACAGTTGGGTTTTCTTTTTTGTCTTGAAATTGAGAGAGTCATTGGCTACTGGAATGGGCTGCCCAGGGAGGTGGTGGAGTCGCCGTCCCTGGAGCTGTTCAAGGCAGGATTGGACGTGGCACTTGGTGCCATGGTCTAGCCTTGAGCTCTGTGGTAACAAGTTGGGCTTGATGATCTATGAGGTCTCTTCCAACCTTGGTGATACTGTGAGACTGTGAAATGTTGATTTGGATTGCTGTTGGCACACAAGATCCGGAAGATGCGAAGTTGATGCTCTGGTGAGATGCTGCATAAACTCAAGTTCAGTATAGTAAGGAATCGATAGCAGATTGGGGTTTCTTCTCTGTAGACACTGGTAGCAATATTTCAGCAGTGAAACACCTGGAAACATTCCCCAGCTGTGTAGATATGACAAGGAGCATACAGATCAATTAACAAAGGAGAGTTCATAAATCTCATTTTATTGTTGCTTGTTTGAATTCTGGCATAGTTCAACTTTGATGTTGTTTTCCTTCCCTGTGATTGGCTGTTGTTTTGCTAGATTGATTCTTCTGCTGCACTTCTTTTGCAGAGTATAACTGAACTTAGTTGTGCTGTATCTAGCCATTGGGCATACAACAGAGTAAGAACTGAAAAACACATTTAAATAGTTATATGCTGGAACTGATTTCATTAGTAATGACGTTACATCAAGGTCTTGGTTGAGTACTTTAAAAACTCAGAGGAAATTTAAGGCAACTGTAATTAGCTTGGAGCCATCCTCTATTGTTTTGTTCTATTCTGTATCAAAAATCAGCCAGAAGAAAGCAAGGGGAGCACAAGCTATCAATCAGCAGTGGCCTGATGTGATGGTAGAAAGAAGAGGGAGCAATTAATACTTTTAGATTGCAGTCCTTCACTGCCACAAAAGTTTCTTCCCAGCAGCTGAAGATTTACAGCCCAGAACCCCAAAGTTACACATGGGTGTCCTTGCACCTGGAGGGGATCACTGCCAAGGACTAGATGAGGAGGCTGTAATGCTGCCTGCATCTCCTCCACGTGGCTGAGCCTGCCAGGGCCAGGCAGGGTGGCCAGTCTGGCACTCCTGTTTCACCCAGCTGTCACTGGCAGGCTCAAAGCCTTCAGCAGAGGCTCAGTTCAGAATTTAGAAACACTGATAGTGAGGCTTAGTTGACTGTGTCTTTGGAATCGATTGTCTCCCCCTCTGCTTCTCATGTGGGCATGGTTTTCTGAAGGTCCATGGGTCTGTAAGAAGGCTCTTTCTTCATTTAACAAGGTCTTTGAGCATGTATTCAGCAATGACAGGGAAACTGCTTCCACGTCATGCTGAACAGCCCATCTCCTAGAGTTGCCAAGCCAATTTGCTCTCGTGTGCATCACAGAGACCACTTAGTATTTGCCATGAGATGCTGTCCTCCTCGTGCCACAAGGTGTTTATAGAAAAAGTTCAGCAATCCTAGAGCTGAACTAATATTTGACTGCATTTGATGGCAATTTTGTCCTGTTTTGATGCATTGCACCAGTGAATGCTATTAGGTGTTTATTCTATTTCCAAAAGAATATTGTCATTCTAAGGTTATGCTGCCATGAGCAACGTGACTGACTAACTCTTACAGAGATTATGACATTTAGTAGTCAGCCCTTGCACTGTGCTCTTATGGCATATTGTGATGGTTTGGGTGTTACCTGCCCCCCCCTCCCCACTTTGGAAAATCACCCAAACTAGACTCAGTGGCTCTGGAAATTGAATGAAGCTTTATATTTACAGCTTAGCACAATCTACAAGCAGATAGTTACAGTATCTACAGAAATATACAAGTTAAAAAGTAATACAGCAACACAACAGCCCTCCCAGAAACCTGAGTCCCCGTGAGGAGCTCCCAACCACCCTTCCACCTTCCTCCCACCCCTCTACTTTACCCCAGACTTTGTCTTATGTTCAAGGAAAGTTTGGAGGGTTGGCCAGGGGGTTTAGGAAGCAGATGGATTAGTCAGACAGCAGGTTAGGTTAAAGGGAGAAGTTCAGCCCAAAGCCCAGAGAGAGACACTCTTATCTATGTTTGTATTCTTGTTCTTATACATCTCAGCAAGCCTATGAGAGCAGTAGCCATCACCGTTGTTTCCTTTTCACAGCCTGTAACCTAATTCTTCTCACCAAAACATTCTAGCTAGGGTCAAACTAGCAGACATATATTGCATTTGTATTTCTTTCCTGAATGCTGAGCAATGAGAATCTTGTTTCCTCAGCTTTTTAAGGACAAGACAAAAACCTGTCAGTGTAAAAACTGCTACTGTTGATTGTTTCATTTATACATAGCTATAGAAAGCTAATCTGGGAAATATGGAATCTGTGTTCAAATAAATAAAGGAAAAAGCAAAGATCAGGTTTTGTACCAATTTACATTGAATAGTCAAGAGTAGAATCATAGAATCAGTCAGGGTTGGAAGGGACCACAAGGATCATCCAGTTCCAACACCCCTGCCATGAGCAGGGACACCCTACCCTAGAGCAGGCTGCCCACAGCCTCATCCAGCCTGGCCTTAAACACCTCCAGGGATGGAGCCTCAACCACCTCCCTGGGCAACCCATTCCAGGCTCTCACCACTCTCATGCTGAACAACTTCCTTCTCACATCCAGTCTGAACCTGCCCATCTCCATCTTTGCTCCATTCCCCCTAGTCCTGTCACTCCCTGAGAGCCTAAAAAGTCCCTCCCCAGCTTTTTTGTGACCCCTTTCAGATAGTGGAAGGCCACAAGAAGGTCAGCTTGGAGCCTCGGATTACTACAGTCTTTTCTGAGTACAGGTATTTTTACTGTCCATATCAATAACTTCAAGTAACACTTAGTGCAGTTTACTTTACGTGGGCATTTGTATTCAGGAATCACCATGTGTGCTGCAATGAATTAAAACTATGTGTGAAATCCAATCCTAAAGGATGTAGTTTACAGGCAGAGGAAGCACTTATCTTCAGCTGCATTTGCCACCTAAGTCAATAAAATATAGTATCTAAAATAGAATTGCTAAGCCTTTGAGAAATAAAGGCATTAATCATTAAGCCCCTTTTACCTTTTTAATATGAGTCAACTTCTTTTTCTGATTTGAGGTTTCTGCTCCTGCCACAGAAGATTTAAGCGGGGGTGGGTGGGTGTTCTGCATACAAGGTCAAAGAAGCTGCAGAATGCTGTGCTGTGTTTTGCAGCAGATGGGTAATGTTACATGGATTTTAATTGAAATGACTCCTGACCTGAAGAAATACTCTCTTATTGACGGCTGAATTTGCCACATTGGAGTTTCGTGGAAGGGATGTTTTTATTTGCTGTGTCTTTGTTCTGATGGAGAAGAATTACTGAAGTTTAACTTTCTTGTTGCTCATTCTTTTGGAGCAGCCTTTTATACTGTATTGATGTTTTTCAAGGGCAACTTGAAATAGTCTGCTGTCATTGTGAGGGTGGTGGGTGCAGATTCACAAGCAGCTTTTAGAAACACCTCTGCAGCTGGCAATCTGCAGGAATAATTTCGATGAGGGAAGCTCTGCTATGAGCAGAGACTTAGAGACGCTTTGATGCTGAGCTCTCACAGCTCCTCTGCAGCATGTCCCAGATGACTGCTCGAAATAGATTTGTACCTTTGAAGAGTTTCTTTGTATCCTTTAGCTGTTTGCTCATACTGCTTTCTAAAGTTATTAATGGCTGCTTCTTTGTTTCCTCCAATGTGTTACTCCTCTCCTAATCCGTTCTATGGGACCAGGTACGAGAGGGAATATGAAATGTTAATTGGAGTCTCCTTTTCCCCTCCACATCTGGTTACTACTGTCATCATCAACCATCTCCCTGCATTGCTGCTGTATGCCAGTGTAAGGACACCTAATGAGTTTTCTCAGTGGTAGGAGATCTCCTCATAGAGGTGGGTAAATGCAGGGTTCCAGCATACAAGTACAGATGCATTTGTTTTCCTGCAAAACCAAATCTTCTCCCATCCTGTTTGTGGATGGGAGAAGAAATACTGTTTCCTGCTTGCAGTATGAGACTTGAGTTCAGATTAGACATTCAAAAGAGGTTTCTGACAAAGGCAGAAGTGAAAAGAGGAAACAAGTTTCTGGTAAAGGTGATGGAGTCTGTCACTGGAAATATTTAAGAAGAGATTAGGCAGATATCAGGAACGACATAAAGATATTTCTATCTCTGCAAAGACAGATGCTGCCATGGAGCCTCTCTGAGATCCATTTTCCTATTGTCTTTATGATCTTTTGTGAGCTGAGTATGGGGATTAATTGCATGTCTAATTAATTCAAACTCAGACCCTTATTAATTTAGCTGCACTGCTGCTAAATCCGAGGAATGGTCTGTGTGTGTGATGGTTTGGGTGTTCCCTGTCCCCCCACACTTTGTAAAATCACCCAGACTAGACTCAGTGGCTCTGGAAATTGAATGGAGCTTTATATTTACAGCTTAGCACAATATACAAGCAGATAGTTACAATATCTACAGTTACATATAGAAATATGCAAGTTAAAAGGTAATATAGAAACACAACTCCCCTCCCAGAAACCTAAGTCTCCAGGAGGGGCTCTCAACCACCCTTCCACCTTTCCTCACACCCCTCTCCCTTACCCCAGATCTTGCCTTGTGCCCAAGGAAGATTGGAGGGTTGGCCAGGGGGGTTAGGAAGCAGGTGGATTAATCAGAGAGACGTCAGGTTAGGTTAGAGAGAGAAATGCAGCCCACAGCCTGGACAGAGAGCATCTCCCTTATCTATGTTTGTGTTCTTGTTCTTATACACCTCAGCAAGCCTATGAGTGAAGTAGACATCACCATTGTTTCTCTTTCACAGCCTGTAATCTAATTCTTCTCACCAAAACACTTTAGCTAGCTTCAAACTAGCACAGTGTGCTATGACATGCTCTCACTTTCCCCAGTTTCCTGCAGCACAGCCCTCCCATGGCAGGAGAGCAGAGAGGCACTTGTCCACAGGCATCACTATTCCAATTTCTAGCCAGCATTTACAAGATCAAAAATTGTCTCAGCATGCAAATTGGAAAACCAGGACTTGGGTAGCATTGTAATGCAGTGCAGGATGGTGAAGCTGAGCTGAGAGTATGTGCATCCCTCGACAGCATGGTTTGATTACTGGTATAAGGGGTACAAAGAATGTAGGATTGAGTGAGTAGTCAGCTGTAATTAGAACAGCTCTGAGTCCTAAGAAGAGAGGAGGCAGTTGCCACGGGGAATAGAAAGCTGACAAGGAGCGTAGCTCCATGCCTTGAACGTGGGAGAACGGAGTTGCTGCCAAGCACACTCAGAAGCAGGTTACTACAGGGATCTCTGAAACCATACTGACATCAAAAGTTAGAGCAAGCAATGCAAAAGCAAGCAGTCAATACACAGGGACATATTTTTCCATACCAACAAAGGATAGTGGGTCCTAAAATAGTCAAGGTCATGAAACAAAGAAATGACACTTCATAGCCACTGTGGTTTTGTCAAATCAGTATTCTTTTCTTGCAGTGCTGTAGTACACTAGTGTGATGGTTTGGGTGTTACCTGCCCCCCACCCCCCTTGAGAAAATCACCCAGACTAGACTCAGCAGCTGGAAATTAAAGAATGAAGCTTTATATTTACAGCTTAGCACAATATATGAGCAGGTATTTACAATAGATACAGCTATAGACAGAAATATACAAGCTGAAAAGGTAATACAGAAACACAACAGCCCTCCCAGAAACCTGAGTCCCCAGGAGGGGCTCCCAATCACCCTTCCACCTCCTTTCCACCCCTCTACCTTACCCCAGACTTTGCCTTATGTTCAAGGTGAGTTTGGAGAATCGGCCAGGGGGGAGTTAGGAAGCAGTGGGATTAGTCACACAGACTGCAGGTTAAAGAGACAGAAGGGAGGCGGCCAAAGCCGGAGAGCAACTCTGTTATCTATATTTATGTTCTTGGCTCTATACATCTCAGCAAGCCTATGAGTGCAGCAGACATCACCATTGTTTCCTTTTCACAGCTTATCATCTAATTCCTCTCACTAAAATAGCCCAGCTAGGCTCAAACTAGCACAACTGAGATCACTCCTAAAGATGTGTACCACTGACCCCATGGTCCCAGGAGTTTTTCATAGCATATAAACATACATATTCACCAGTTTCCCCAGAAAGCATTATCCTCTCCCCTCTTACACCAGGTGTTCCTACATTATTCATAACTACTAGACATATGTGTCACTTGACATTATCTGTGCTGGTGGTGCTTTAACACCTCCAAATGGATGGTGGTCATATTCCCTACCTCCTGTTGGCGCCAGAGTCTGTGTGCCCACCCTTTTCAGCAGTGTCAGGGAGTACAGACCCCAGTACAACTGTTTGTTTTCTGGAGCGTCTTGCTGCCCCTGATCTGGCTGATGCTGTGAAAGCTAGTGCGCTAGTCTGAGCCTGGCTAGAATGTTTTGGAGAGAAGGATTAGATCACAGGCTGTGAAAGAAAAAAAAACCCAAACAATAGTGATGTCTACTTCACTCATAGGCTTGCTGAGATGTATAAGAACAAGAATCCAAACATAGTAAGGTACTACTGCTTCTTCTGCTGGGGAGCTTGGAGCTGCATTTTTTAATCTCTCTAGCCTCTCTGCCGTCTCTGTGATTAATCCACTTTGCTTCCTACCCTTCTGGCCAAACCTCCATTCTTCCTTGGGACTGGGGTAAGGTTGAGAGGGGTGGGAGAAGGTGGAAGGGTGGTTGGGAGCCCCTCTTGGGGACTCAGGTTTCTGGGAGGGCTGTTGTGTTTCTGTATTACCTTTTACCTTGTCTATTTCTGTCTATAACTGTACATACTGTAACTATCTGCTTGTATATTCTGCTAAGCTGTAAATAATAAGCTTCATTCAATTTCCAGAGCCGGTTGAGTCTAGTCTGGGTGATTTCCAAAGTGTGTGTGGGGGGGGTGGGTGTGGGTAACACCTTTATTTTGGCACCCCACTGGCCTCTCAGGACCTGGCAGCAGCAGCTGTGGGACTGCTGAGTTTAAACTGATCACAGTTTCACCCCCTGTGTGCCCCTTTGGGTCTAGAAGGGAATTTGGCACTTTGCACCTAACAGATGGCCTTTCAAAGAGAGATGTATAACTGGCAGATGCCTCTCCCAAGCGATCGGATAGGCTTTAAAACCAGCTCTGGGTTTCTTCATGAACTTGAAAAGGCCTATGTGGATCCTCCATCAGAAAGCCTGCCTTGAGGCATTGTCATGTAAAGTCCCTGCTGTTAGCTTCTTAAACTGTAGCTAGAAAGCAATAATCTTCATTAAAATAGCTCCTAATTGGGTAAAAAAAAAAAAAAAAAAAAGAAAAGCTGTTCTGTCCAATGCCTCAGACCCCTTCTCCCCTCTCCCCCTTCCCTTTGTCTGCACACTGCCCCTCTCCCCTCTTTTTTGTTTCTTCTCCTGTGCTAACCTGGCAATAGCAGTTTGGGTTTGGTATCTTTATAATAGTGCCCAGGCATCCAAGATGTTAAGAGGTAGTTCATTGTCCACCTGTGGCTGCATGCTGCTGCCCCATGCACTTCATCTTGACCAGAATGTGGATTGCAGCAATGAGGTTGCAGATGGCAGCAAGAACATAGCACAGAGGAAGCTGGTGAATCATAGAATGGTTTAGGTTGGAAGGGACCTCAAGGATCATCCAGCTCCAACCCCCTGCCATAGGCAGGGACACCTCCCACTAGAGCNGCTCCAGCAGTTCCATGTCCTTCTTGTGTTGGGGGCTCCAGAACTGCACACAGTACTGCAGGTGGGGTCTGAGGAGAGCAGAGTAAAGGGGGAGAATCCCCTCCCTTGCCCTGCTGGCCACACTGCTCTTGATGCAGCCCAGCACAGGGTTGCTGTCTGGGCTGCATGTGCACACTGCAGGCTCATGTTGAGCTTCTCGTCGACCCAGACCCCCAGGTCCTTCTCCTCAGGGCTGCTCTCAGCCATTCACCACCCAGCCTGTATCTATGCCTGGGATTGAGAACAGGTATTAGGAGGAGAGGCTGAGAAAACTGGAATTATGTATTTAGTCTGGCAAAAAGGAGGCTGAGGGAAAACCTTGTAAGTCTCTACAACTACTGGAATGGAAATTGTGGTGAGGCAGATGTTTGTCTCTTCTCCCAAGTAACAAAGGATAGGACAAAAAGAAACAGCCTCAGGTTGCACTAAAGGAGAGCGCAGCAGTGGTTGCACCTGAAAGGGTCATCAGGCATTTGAACAGGCTACCCAGGGAAATGCTGCATGCCTCCATCTCTGGAAGTATTTAAAAGGCATGCAGATGGGGAGGACATGGTTTGGTGGTGGACTTGGCTCTCCACTTGATCTTAAGAGTCTGTTCCAATCCAAATGATTCTATAAGAGGGAGTAAGACTTGCCTTTGGGCTGTGACTGGCTCCTAGGTGGACATAGGTCTTGTCTATTGGTGCCTGGAGAAATTTGAAGGCCATCATAGGCTTGAATGGATTGTGAGAATATTCTTCTTAGAGAATGCTACCTTTGAAAGATGTTATCAGCCTGCTTCAAGGTATGATGTGTCATCATCTTTCTGCTCCAAGGTATGATGTGTCACCATCTTTCTGCTCCAAGGTATGACGTGTCATCATCTTTCTGTTACCCAGTTGGCGTGCTATTTAGAAGTAAATTCTCACATGCAATGTTTAATGCCATTGGAGCTGTAGGAGACAGGTGAGTAGCAGAGTGATGAGTTTAAAAGAAACAACTTCCAGAATGTTCTCCTCACATTAAAACTTTGTCCAGCCATTGATATTTTGCTGCTGGAAATGATCCTGTGCCAATGTATGACCATATTAACTGATCTGTGCTGCAGCTTTGGAGTCTGAATTCCCTCTCACACTGCTTAGTTTGGTGAAGCTGCTGTTCACACAGTGTCACAGTATCACCAAGGTTGGAAGAGACCTCACAGATCATCAAGTCCAACCTGTTACCATAGAGCTCAAGGCTAGACCATGGCACCAAGTGCCACGTCCAATCCTGCCTTGAACAGCTCCAGGGACGGCGACTCCACCACCTCCCTGGGCAGCCCATTCCAGTAGCCAATGACTGGAATATTACTGTAGTGTTTGTTCCAAGGTGTCATACTAATTATAATTAAAGTAGAAATAATGTATAATTGATATGCAATTAATACATTCATTCAAATTCATTAATTGCTGGAAATGCAGTCAAAGTAGACCATTGTTTTCCAGATAAATATGTATGATTAGAAGTTTGTAAGTTATATCAGTTTATAAAGCAGTTATTAAAATGTTATGTGACCATAATACTCCCAGAAGATTCTCTATTTTTATCTTTTAATTTCTACTTACATAAAAATGTCCCCAAAATAGCTGCTTTATAGGGAGTTATATGTAGCAGGATTTAAAATGTTAAATACTCTAGGTTTCCAACCTAGCATGTAGTGATAGCCACATAAATGGGTCCTTTAATTGCCTTTGGTAGAAATTCACCTTACTACTTTAGATTTAGCAGCTCCAGTTAAGTGCATTGAACATTTTAGATGGTTAAATTATTGGAGGTATTGCACTACTACTGGAAATGATCCTCCTGTGCCAATATATGACCATATTAAGTGATCTGTGCTGCAGCTTTGGAGTCTGACTTCCCTCTCACGCTGCTTATTTGGTGGAGCTGCTGTTCATTTGAAGGAGCATTGGCATATTACTGCAGTGTTTGTTCCAAGGTGTAATGCTAATTATAATTAAAGTAGAATTAATGTAGAATTACTATACAATTAATACATTCATTCTAATGCATTAATTGATGGAAATGCAGTCAAACCGAACCAAGAGCCAGCAGTGTGCCCAGGTGGCCGAGAGAGCCAATGGCATCCTGGCCTGGATCAGGAGCAGTGTGGCCAGCAGGACAAGGGAGGTTATTCTGCACCTGTACTCAGCACTGCTCAGGCCACACCTTGAGTGCTGTGTCCAGTTCTGGGCTCCTCAATTCAAGAGAGATGTTGAGGTGCTGGAAGGTGTCCAGAGAAGAGCGACAAAGCTGGGGAGGGGCCTGGAACACAAACCCTATGAGGAGAGGCTGAGGGAGCTGGGGGTGTGCAGCCTGCAGAAGAGGAGGCTCAGGGCAGACCTCATTGCTGTCTACAACTATCTGAAGGGAGGTTGTAGCCAGGTGGGGTTGGTCTCTTCTCCCAGACAACCAGCAATAGAACAAGGGAACATAGTCTCAAGTTGTGCTGAGGGAGGTCTAGGCTGGATGTTAGGAGGAAGTTGTTGGCAGAGAGAGTGATTGGCATTGGAATGGGCTGCCCAGGGAGGTGGTGGAGTCACCGTCCTTGGAGGTGTTCAAGAAAAGCCTGGATGAGGCACTTAGTGCCATGGTCTGGTTGACTGCATAGGGCTGGGTGCTAGGTTGGACTGGATGATCTTGAAGGTCTCTTCCAACCTGCCTGATTCTATGATTCTATGCTTATTTTCCAGATAAACACATATGATGAGAGGTTTGTAGACTATATTAGTTTATAAAGCAGTCATTATAATATTATATGACCATAACACTCATCAGGAATATTGAATACTCCCAGAAGATTCTCTGGTTTTATCTTTTAATTTCTACTTATATAAAAATGTTCCCAAAATAGCTACTTTATAGAGATTTATATGAAGCATGATTTAAAATGTTAAATACTCCAGGTCCCCAACCTAGCATGTAGTGATAACTACATAAATGGGTCCTCTAATTGCCTTTGGTAGAAATTCACCTTACTACTTAAGATTTAGCAACTCCTACAATGCTCAGTGCACTTAATTGATGATTAAATTATTGGAGGCATTGTAAATGCTTTATGTAAAAACCATTGCTGGTGATAAAACTTGAAATGAACTATCTTGACCTGTTCTCTCTGCTATAGCTAACAAATATATGTCTGCTTTTCTTTTGAGAGAGTGATTTGCCATGGGAATGCATTGGGTAGGGCTGGGTAATAGATTGGAATGGATGATCTCAGAGGTCTCTTCCAAATTGTTTGATTCTATGATTCTGTGATCCTTGACTTTGATAGTGCTGTTGTTCTGTAAGTCAGTCCATGGAAAAGAAAGTTTATAGCTACTTATGTTATCCTATAGGAATATTTTCTGCACAATAGCATGTCTGGGTTTTTTTTTTCTGTTTTTGAGACAATGAATGAAAAAGCTAAGAAATGTCAGTAATTTATGTAATCTCAAGGCTTAATGTTTCTGGTTTTGGACAATAGGAACTATATGTTCTCTCAAAGTGGTATGCCAGGTTCAGGCACAGCATCATGAACTCTAATAATGCCACCCAAATGAAACTTTTTGAAGGATGAGATCAGATAAATTCAGATTGGAAAGGACAATGCAGGCTTTTAATAAAGAGGAAACAGAATGTCTGAAGTAACATGTTTCTGGGATATGGAGCTGTCTGTGTATTGAAAGGGAANGGTGGAGTCACTGCCCCTGGAGGTATTCAGAAAAAAGCCTGGCTGAGGCACTTAGTGCCATGGTCTAGTTGACTGGATAGGGCTGGGTGCTTGGTTGGACTGGATGATCTTGGAGGTCTCTTCCAACCTGACTGATTCTATGATTCTATGAATCGTGAGGATTGTGAAGATCAGGTCTCACAAGGTGTGACCCATTATGGTTTTACATATATATATAGATAGATAGATAGATAACTATGGAAAATATCTTTCAGTTCAAGGTGAGTATTCTATATGGGAGAAGAAAACTTCAAGGCTAGTCTTGAACACCTTCTCTGGGGACTTTAAACACTTAATGGCAAATACACGAGAATGGTTGTCACAGAATCACAGAATGGTTTGTGTTGGACAGGACCTTAAAGATCATCTAGTTCATACCCCTTGCCACAACCAGTGACACCTTGCACTAGATCAGGTTGCTCAAAGCACCATCCAATCTGACCTTGAACACTTCTGGGGGTGACATTCACAACTTTCCTGGGCAATTTATTCCAGTGAGTGACCACCCTCTTAGTATAGAAGTTCTTTCTAATATCTAACCTAAACCTACTCTCCTGCGGTTTGAAAATGTTAGACCTCATCTTATCAATACACTTCCTCATCTGTTCTGTAGGGCTCTTTTAAGTACCAAGAGGCTGCAATAAGGTCTCCCTGGAGTCTTCTCTTCTCCAGGCCGAACTATCACAGCTCTCTCAGTTTGTCTTCATAGGTGTTCCAGACCCTGATAATCTTTCTAGCCCTCTTCTGGACCCAGTTGAGCAAGTTTGTGTATTTCTTGCATCAATGATTCCAAAGGTGGGCAAAATACTCCATGTGAAGTCTCATGAGAGCAGAGTAGAGGGGTGGAATCACTTTCCATGACCTGCTGGCTACACTTCTTTTGGGGCAGCCCAGAATGTGACTGAGTTTCTGGGTTGCAAGCACACATTGCCTGCTCGTATTCAGTTTTTCAGCCACAAACACAGCTGAGTCCTTCTTGGCAGGGCTATGTTCAGTTCACTCATCACCTAGCCAGTTTTTGAGCTTGGCATCACCTTGACCCATGTCCTGCCTCTTTTATTTCCACTTTCATCCTCTGTTTTCTTTTTTTAATCTTCCCTTATCCCTTCAGAATGAAAAATCAGGACCTGCCAGGGCAGGGTGGGTATCTCTGCAGATCAGCTGGTGATCCCTGGCTGCCTCCTCCCCAGTGTAGCAGGTCTCTTTCTGGGTCTTTTCCTTGTACTGTTTTCCTCTCTGGCTTCTTCCATCAATGGAAAAGAGGAGGGGTGGCTTTCTAGAGGTGTCCTGCTACACTGTGCCGGTGAGAAGAATTCTCTGTATGATTTTTATTTGCTCACAGAAAACAAAATATGTACTCATAAATCATGTTAGAAGGAAGTTCTTCACAGAGAGAGTAATTTGCCATTGGAGTGGGCTGCCCAGGGGGGTGGTGGAGTCACCGTCCCTGGGGGTGTTGAAGAAAAGCCTGGATGAGGCACTTAGTGCCATGGTCTGGTTGACTGGATAGGGCTGGGTGCTAGGTTGGACTGGATGATCTTGGAGGTCTCTTCCAACCTGGTTGATTCTATTCTATTCTATTCTATTCTATTCTTAAGAGGAGATACAATTAGATTGAAAAGTTTCTAAGGGCTATGTATCTATATATTCTAAAAGCAATTAATCAAAGATACTTTAGGGTTTGGCTCTCTTTATTATGTATACCTGCTCATTTGCAGGTAGGTACAAGCAATATATTTACCAAGAAACAAAAATAGTTTAGAATTGGGGTTAATTTTGTGACTGAATCACCCTGGGGGGGGCAAAATATAATTCTAAACCAATTTTGGCCAAGGCTATGCTGACAGCGCTTCCCCATGTGGACTTAACATGTTTGTAATTAAATTTGCACCCCAGTTAAATTGTATTTACTATGACATGCCTGTTACTGGTGTTCATGAAAAATGCATCTTTTCTTTTCCTCTGCAGAGCAAAGTAAACACAACTCACAAATTTACAGTGAGACTTGTCAGCAAACACATGAGATCATGTCTCAGCATAAACTTTGCATTGCATTTGATTTACTGCTAGCTGAATAAAACTGTCATCAGATCAAAAGGGGTTTTATCCCACATCAGCTATAATAGCATGCCATTTAACTGTGAGCATCTACATATTCCACTGGTCTTTACTCATGAGTTAGGAAAATTACAAGGTTATGCATAACATAGAATCAGCCAGGTTGGAAGAGACCTCCAAGATCATCCAGTCCAACCTAGCACCCATCGCTGTCCATTCAGCTAGACCATGGCACTAAGTGCTTTACCCAGGCTTTTCTTGAACACCTCTGGGGATGGTGACTCCACCACCTCCCTGGGCAGCCCATTCCAATGCCTTGCCCCACTAAAACCTAAAGATGTCTTCCAGTTTTCATACATGCAAGTCTTCATGAAAACCTAGAGATGTCTTCTCCTTTTCATATATGCCAAGTCTGAAAGTGTGTCTACTAGTGGATAGGTGACCTGAACAGACTTTATCTTATCTGAGCCTTCTGTTCTCTTCTATGTAGGTTCATTAGACATGCTATGTGACTGACATCTTCCACAATTAGCATTCATGTATAATTAGATGCAATGCTGACAAAGACTCTGTTGTTTTCTATAGTTTCAGAGAAAGGCCTTTTCCTTCTTCTTTGTCACTGATCCATTAAACACCATTGCATCATGTTCAGCTGGGGACTGGGACTGAAAACCATTTACAGCTATTAAACTGTTGCTTGTATATCCTCAGCTCCACCTTTTGGATTAATTTGGGGTTTATAGCTCCAGTAGGTAGTTCATGGAAGAATTCTCACTGGAGAGTGTAAAAAAATCTGAGGCAGTGATCCAGTAAAAGCGTCTGGCTTAACTGCTTTATCCTGCAAGTGTCGTATTTAGTGCTTGGTTACCAGTGAAGTTTAATTACTAATTATCCCCCCAATGGCATCCCGGCCTGGATCAGGAATGGTGTGGCCAGCAGGAGCAGGGAGGTCATTCTGACCCTGTACTCTGCACTGGTTAGACCACACCTTGAGTACTCTGTCCAGTTCTGGGCCCCCCAGTTTAAGATGGACATTGAGATGCTTGAACGTGTCCAGAGAAGGGCAACGAGGCTGGTGAGAGGCCTCGAGCACAGCCCTATGAGGAGAGGCTGAGGGAGCTGGGATTGTTTAGCCTGGAGAAGAGGAGGCTCAGGGCAGACCTTATTGCTGTCTACAACTACCTGAGGGGTGGTTGTAGCCAGGAGGAGGTTGCTCTCTTCTCTCAGGCAGCCAGCACCAGAACGAGAGGACACAGCCTCAGGCTGTGCCAGGGGAAATTTAGGCTTGAGGTGAGGAGAAAGTTCTTCACTGAGAGAGTCATTGGCTACTGGAATGGGCTGCCCAGGGAGGTGGTGGAGTCGCCGTCCCTGGGGCTGTTCAAGGCAGGATTGGACGTGGCACTTGGTGCCATGGTCTAGCCTTGAGCTCTGTGGTAACAGCTTGGACTTGATGATCTGTGAGGTCTCTTCCAACCTTGGTGATACTGTGAGACTGTGATACTGTAATAGTTTGGGTTAGATTGTCCTCTAGTGGCTCATATGGATAACAGCCCTGCTGACAGACTCCTTTGCCATGTGTTTAAATCCTGTCATTCTGTTTTCATACAAGTCTGATTCACCACCGACTCAACGGCCAAATGAAATCAGAGAATCACAGAATTGCTTTGGTTGGAGAAGACCTTTGTGATCATCGAGTCCAACCATTATCTAACTTTAGCATGATGCTGAACCGTGTTTGCATCTCACTGACACTCTATCAGTACAGCAAGACCTATCCTCCATACCTGCATATTGTCTGCTTAAGGAATATGTATTTGAAATAGTTGAAAATAACAACAGGGAGTTGAGAGAAGTTAATGTGTTCAATTATCAAACGTGTTCTGCTTCCTGACAGCAACAAAGAATAAACTTGGCATGTGTTTATTAAAATCAGGTTGAAGATTGGTTCCCTTCCACAAAATGCATAGAGGTCTGCTACAAAGAAAAAGAGAGCAGCTCTTCAGCATGGCTGTCAGGCCACACCTTGAGTCCTGTGTCCAGTTCTGGGCTACTCAATTTATGAGAGATGTTGAGATGATACTGGAACGTGTCCAGAGAAGGGCAATGAAGCTGGTGAGGGGCCTGGAGCACAGCCCTGTGAGGAGAGGCTGAGGGAGCTGGGGGTGTGCAGCCTGCAGAAGAGGAGGCTCAGGGCAGACCTCATTGCTGTCTACAACTACCTGAAGGGAGGCTGTAGCCAGGTGGGGTTGGTCTCTTCTCTCAGGCAGCCAGCAACAGAAGAAGGGGACACAGTCTCAAGTTGTGCCAGAGGAGGTCTAGGCTGAATGTGAGGAGGAAGTTGCTGGCAGAGAGAGTGATTGGCATTGGAATGGGCTGCCCAGGGAGGTGGTGGAGTGACCGTCCCTGGAGGTGTTCAAGAACGGCCTGGATGAGGCACTTAGTGCCATGGTCTGGTTAATTGGCTAGGGCTGGGTGCTAGGCTGGACTGGATGATCTTGGAGCTCTCTTCCGACTTGGTTGATTCTATGATTGCACTGTGGCAGCATCACCTTTCACTAGAAGCATAGAAAGCACTGGAGCACTTCACAGCTGGTGGACATTTGCCAGTATCATGCAGCAGTTTGCAAATAGAAGAAGGGACCTGAGAGCATGTGACAGAAGTCACACCTAACATACCTTTGAAAAGACAATGCCATATTCTTTAATGTCTTGAGTTTGTTTTGCACTTATGGCAGAGCAGTAGGAGTGCTCCAGCAGAGTCTTTGGCCCTAGCAGAGCAGGCAGTGCTGCAGCAGGTGTGGCAGAAGGGATACTCTTCTCTTTTCATGTTGTTCTTTGACCCAATGCCATCAGTAATGACGAGTAGAGGCTGCTCTGTACAGATTGCTTCTGTCTAAGAGAATGAAAAATGCTACAAATGCTTTTGTTTGTACCTCTGAGATTATGTAGGAGAAGCAGCATTTACAGGTGGTAATGTGATTCCTATCTTCTTAAAGCAATGGTGGTGCACTCCAGCAGGATGACACCTCAGATTTCCTTTGGTCTTTGTGGTAAAAGAAAAGACAAATAAGTGCTCTGACTGTACAGAATTAATATGAGAGCACTTTCCAAGTAGGATGCTTTGTACTCTTCCAGGGAAATAACATGTCAGGATTCAGTAAAAATTCTTTGTTCTATTTCTGGCCACCTTTTTTTCTTCCTCTCTTTTCAGAGACTCCTTCCTTTCAACCAGCAGAGTGACTGTGTGCACTGGATGGATGTCAGCCGGTTGCTATTGATTCCCTGGGCTGATCATCCTCCAAACTCTAAGAGAGTTGCAGAGTAGGATAATTGTAGTTGACACAGCAGAGTCATGCGTTTGGTGCTGTCCACTTACCCTCTTAGACTTGCACACATGCCCACACCAAGGAAGTGCTAATAATTGCCACAGCTGAGAATGTGCTGACAGAAACAAAATGCATAAAGGCAGCTCTGGGGTATGAAATGCCTTGATCTCATGAAACTGTTTGCAGTGCTGTTCTCACAGTTCACTCAGAGGTTTATTAGGCAGTGATAGATGCAGGAATATTTGCAGACAGTTACTTTTCTCTAGAGTTCTGTGACTCTTCTGCCACTGGGGAACTTTGGTTTAAAAGGCATGCCTTTAGTTAAGAATTCACCTAGGCTCTTTTGTTCCTTCTTAATTCACTGCCATGAGGGGAAGGTGATGAGTTTCATTTTTTTCTTAACAAAATGGCTTTACTTTAAAAAGTGCTTTTGTAACTCTTGCGTCATGAACGTGAGCCAGCAGTGTGCCCAGGTGGCCAAGAGAGCCAGTGGCATCCTGGCCTGGATCAGGAATGGTGTGGCCAGCAGGAGCAGGGAGGTCATTCTGACCCTGTACTCTGCACTGGTTAGACCACACCTCGAGTACTGTGTCCAGTTCTGGGCCCCCCAGTTTAAGAGGGACATTGAGATGCTTGAACGTGTCCAGAGAAGGGCAACGAGGCTGGGGAGAGGCCTCGAGCACAGCCCTACGAGGAGAGGCTGAGGGAGCTGGGATTGTTTAGCCTGGAGAAGAGGAGGCTCAGGGCAGACCTTATTGCTGTCTACAGCTACCTGAGGGGTGGTTGTAGCCAGGAGGAGGTTGCTCTCTTCTCTCAGGCAGCCAGCACCAGAATGAGAGGACACAGCCTCAAGCTATGCCAGGGGAAATTTAGGCTTGAGGTGAGGAGAAAGTTCTTCACTGAGAGAGTCATTGGACACTGGAATGGGCTGCCCAGGGAGGTGGTGGAGTCGCTGTCCCTGGAGCTGTTCAAGGCAGGATTGGGCGTGGCACTTGGTGCCATGGTCTAGCCTTGAGCTCTGTGGTAACAGCTTGGACTTGATGATCTGTGAGGTCTCTTCCAACCTTGGTGATACTGTGATACTCTGATTATTTTTTTCCCATGCTTTGCAATGCTACTTTCCAGGGGTTGACAATTGTTTATTTAGTGCTAAGCCAAGTTGTATGTACTGTCAGTTCAGAATGTGTCATTTTGTACTGTTCAGAGCACTCTGACTAAGATTTCTCCTGTAATGTTTGGTTTTTTTAACATTTAACTTCAGCAGGTAGCTATCAGGCCATTAATTGCCCTCTCTCCACACTGAAATCTTGTACAGAAATCCATTAGTGCTTCCCAGATGTGCCCTTTCTGACACCCAGCAGTGAGGTGGCATGATTAAGGTTGCAGTAGTGCTTCCCTCCACCAGCTGCTGTGGCAATGCTTAAGTGCTTCCTGCAGGCAAGGAGAAGATGTGACTGATTAAGCTTATTGCTATCTATCAGGAAAATGCAGACGTCAGAAGTAAAGGGGAGGTTGCTCCTATTGACCACATTAATCACCAGTCTTTTTCAGCTGCATGTTAACTCCATCTTCCCATGGAGCGAGTCAAACTCATACCTGAGTCAAACTCACTCAGAACTGGAATCCAGCAGAGGCAATATTTGGTAAAATTGATGCCTTGTGATCTGAGGAGGCTCAGGGGGAACCTCATTGCTGTCTACAACTACCTGAAGGGAGGTTGTAGCCAGTTGGAGGTTGGTATCTTCTCCCAGGCAACCAGCAATAGAACAAGGGGACACAGTCTCAAGTTGTGTTGGGGGAGGTCTAGGCTGGATGTTAGGAGGAAGTTCTTCACAGAGAGGGTGATTGGCATTGGAATGGGCTGCCCAGGGAGGTGGTGGAGTCACTGTCCCTGGAGGTGTTCAAGAAAAGCCTGGATGAGGCATTTAGTGCTATGGTCTAGTTGACTGGCTAGGGCTGGGTGCTAGGTTGGTCTGGATGATCTTGGAGGTCTCTTCCAACCTGGCTGATTCTATGATTCTATGATCTCCTAAGGCTGCCTGGGAACTGTATATTCCAAAGGAAAAATAAATGTGTTGACCTTGAGTGTTCTCAGACTGCTGGGTGCATCCTGCTCTGCACAGCCATGCATTTGTCAGGTTTTTCATGAGACTGGCAGGTCCTCCCCACCTACCTGTATGCCTCTAAATGAGTGCAGATATTCACATGTGAGCTCACCTTGCTCAGTAACAGATCTTTACAGTACAGATGACCTTACTCATTGTTTTCTGTATGGATGTAGAAGGCATGTTTTGGTGAAAAACAGGTGGTAATTTTATTTAAATCCAACTGTACCATAGAGTAATATAACTAAGGAGATGCTAAAGCCTTGCCAGCTTCTCTGTTTCAATAAGCATCTAACTGTTTTAATCAAGCTTCCTTTCCAGATGTTCTAATTACTGCCTTGCCAGCACACACTTGAAATGACTGCATGGCCTCAGATTAAAAGGTGGTATTGTCTTGATTTGAACTGCTCAGTCTTTTCTACTTCAGGAATAATACTTTGGCCTTTTCTGAGGTGTCCTTGCATGAACAATAATGTACTTGCATTTTCTCTCATCAGAATAATGAAATGGTGGAACTACAAAGGGTACGAATGAAAGATGAGATCCGAGAGTACAAGTTTCGAGAGGCAAGACTCCTGCAGGACTACACTGAGCTGGAAGAAGAAAACATCACTTTACAGAAACTGGTGTCCACACTGAAACAAAACCAAGTAAGCATCAAAGGATTCTAGGCACTATGCTGAAAAATGACACCATTTTGGCAAATTTCCATAATATGATTCTGCAGAGCACTTGGAAGTCTCCTAATATGTTGAAGTTTGGTTTTTTTCGGTTGGGTTCTTGCTAAATGCTTACTCTGAAACTGTCTCAGTGGCCATTTTTGACATATGTAGAGGCCCTTACCTCAAGTTCAGGAAAATCTTGTGGAGTATCTCTTTGCAGAACTTTGTAGTAGCAGAGCAATTATTGAAATAGATTAAGTTGCACCTTTTTGCTTCCTGCTTTTCACCTCCTCCCTCCCTGCATGCTGAACTTAATGCTCAGTAACAAAGTTCAGCCTTTCACTTCCTCTCAGTTTGTTTCTTGCATTTCCTTTCCTTTTCTGAAACTGTGAAAAGAGGAAACAATCTGTTTCCCATTCTCCTTTTTTTTCTGCTCCCTGTGTTTTCCTGTGCCAGTGTTGCTTCCTCTCAGCTGTGCAAACCTGCAAGTTTGTCAAGCTTCAGAAACAGGTGAAGAGATGTCAGATGTTCCTAGTTCATTTTTTCTCACTACAGAGATTTACAGCTGATGGCAAACAAACACACTGTAATTTTCCCTGTAGCACTGAATGCACCCCCAAGGAGTCACTCCATTGCATCCAGATGGAAGTAGTCATTAGGTCTGTTCTCTTTCTTTGCTGTTGGATATCCATACTGTTGAGGAAGCAACCAAGAACACAGTTGTCCTTTAAACTGAACAAAGAAGATTTGATATGATTTCAGAAGAGTTAACTTGCAGTGACCAATATTGAAGTATCCAGGCTGGATGATGTAATATATCCTGCCTTTTTCATGCTGTCCAGGCCAGTGTAACAAGGCACTCTGTAACTCCATTTCTGTAACTGCTAGCAGATGGTAACTGCATTGTGCTGTAGCCCCTGGCTTGTCCTATCCTGCTGCTCAGTTCAGTTAGGGCCTTTATCCAACAGTAAAGACTGTCACAGTTTCTAATAGCAGGTAACAAAGCAGCCTTATTCCTGCAGGAATATGCAGTACTGAAATATCAGTTATCTTTTAGTGCTATTTTACTGCTCTAGCACAAATGCAACCAAAACACTGAAAGCAATGGAGCTGTGCTGCAGGTAATCTGCAGGTAAAAGAAATGGTTACATCATTTCACACTTCTCACACTCCTGAAACTCTTTAACATCTTTGTAAGTGATCTGGATGTTGGGATCAAGAGCACCCTGATGAATTTTGAAGATGACACCGCAATGAGTGAGGAGGTTCACACTCCAGAAGGGACAGCCACCCTCCAGGAAGACCTGCACAGGCTGAATGAGTGGGCTATGAAGAACCTTATGGGGTTCAATGGAGACAAATGTAGTGTCTTGCACCTGGGAATATGTAATCCAGGAGTGCAATTCAGACTGGGATCCCACCTCACTGGAGAGCAGCCCTGTGCAAAATGAACCTCATGGTCTTGGTGGATAACAAGCTCAGCAAGAGCAAACAATGTGCTGTGGTGGTAAAAAAGGCTGACAGGATGCTGGGTTGCATCAACAAAGGAAAGCATCCAGAGAAGGGCTATGAGAATGATCATAGGACTGGAAGACTTGCCAATATGAGGGGAGGCTGAGAGAACTGGGTTTGTTCAGCCTTGAGAAGAGAAGGCTTAGCGAACAGTTTATTACCACATACCAGTACATTAAGGGTGGTTACCAGGACAATGGAGACTCCATTTTCATGAGGAGTCACATGGAATAGACAAGAGGCAGTGTACTCTGAGGGAGATTTTGACTAGAATCCAGAGATAATTCTTCACAACAAGAACAGTTAGATATTGGAATAATCTCCCAAGAGAAGTAGTAGATTCCCCTACATTGGTAATTTTTAAGACTCAGGTTGACAGGGTGCTGGGCCATCTCATTTAAACTACACTATCATCTGGAAAGGTTGGACCAGATGATCTATGGGGTCCCTTCCAACCTGGTATTCCATGGTTTTGTGACTCTGTGAATTTATAGCAGATCATCTTTGTGTCAGAGTTATTTACCAACCCAGCAAATTCAATCTTTCAGGCACACGTTTTTTCCCCTGACAGCCAAATAGGAGGCATTTACACACTATCAGGAATTTAAGGATGCTCTTAGTGTCCCTCAGAAGAAAATTTGCTTGCAAGTGTTTATATTTGTCATAATATTTCATTCTTAATTAAATCAAATGCTAGCAGTCTGTGCAGAGAAATAGGATTTCCACATTTTGGATGGCTTTAAAAATCACTGATTTTGAATTGAATATCCATGCACTTGTGGTTCCTAAAGTCACTCTGATCTGCAGAATAAAATGTCGAGAGCATTTTGTACTTTAATACTTCTGCTTATAAAGCCATGTTAGAAGTCTTAGTGCTAAACTGTCATTATTTGGGTTTGGGGTATTTTAATAGCTGTTGTGAGAAAGAATCTGCTAAATGGTAACAGTATAGACAATATAAATATCTGGTTTTCACAGGCTCACAGGATGTTAGGGGTTCAAGGGACCCAAAGAGATCATCAAGTCCAACCCCCCTGCCAGAGCAGGACAATCCTATCTAACACAGATCACACAGGAACACATCCAGACAGGCCTTGAAAGGCTCCAGAGAAGGAGACTTCACGACCTCTCTGGGGAGCCTCTTCCAGTGCTCTGTGATCCTTACAGTAAAGAAGTTCCCCCTTGTGTTGAGGCAGAACCTCTTCTGCTGCAACTTACACCCATTGCTCCTTGTCCTATCCCAGGGAGCAGTGAGCAGAGCCTGTCCCCCTCCTCCTGGCAGCCTTCAGATACTTATAAACATCTATCAAATCCCCTCTAAATCTTCTTTTCTCCAGACTAAACAGCCCCAGGTCCCTCAGCCTCTCCTCATAAGCCCTGCCCTCCAATCCTCTAATCATCCTCGTAGCCTTCCGCTGGACCCTCTCCAGCAGATCCCTGTCCCTCTTCAACTGGGGAGCCAGCCAATTTGTGTAGATTTAAAGTTGTGAAAGGGCTGGTGGGGATTTTTAAATGTCCTTAAGTTATAAACGTTGCCACTTGATTGGCTTTCATCATTTTTCAGCTGGGCCTTCCCCTCCAGTCAGAAAATATATCAAGTTCCTTAATGTAGATACAAAAGTAGAATGGCTTTTCCTTTTCTGATTAATAATTCTCAGCATGAATACCTTGATTAAAATGCTGCACCTCAATGTGAGGTGAGGAGCTTGTCCTCCTAGAAGGAGAAAGGCCAGCAAGTCCCTCCAAGCCTGGCAAGGCTGCATGAGGTCACTGGAGGACGTGCTTCAGGCAGTGCTGTCAGAGCAACAGGTTGCAAAGTACTACTATGCAGCCCTCATCCTACAGAATACTTTATCCTCAGAAATTACTCAGAAAACAGTGTTGTATTTTTTAATTCTCACATGCCAAGAAAGTGAGCTGTGGAATATTTAGCAGAGCAAGCTTCACTTCCATTTTCTGTGCAGCCAATTCTTTGTGTCTGCAGGCGGTGTCTGCTATTTCAAGTGGTAGTTTCTGTAGCACCTATTTCAACAAGGCTGATAAATGGCAGGTTTTCATGACTCAAGTTTTAGTATTATGAATGTTCTCTGTCTTGTCTAATTCAGGTTGAATATGAAGGCTTAAAGCATGAGATTAAACGCTTTGAGGAGGAGACAGTGTTGCTTAATAGTCAGCTAGAAGATGCCATTCGACTGAAGG
Source organism: Tricholaema leucomelas (assembly GCA_013400475.1). Taxonomy (NCBI): domain Eukaryota; kingdom Metazoa; phylum Chordata; class Aves; order Piciformes; family Lybiidae; genus Tricholaema lacrymosa; species Tricholaema leucomelas. The sequence goes on along the minus strand of WAAF01014670.1, from coordinate 19,608 downwards.
AGATTGCTGAGCATCAGCTGGAGGAAGCTCTGGAAACATTAAAAAATGAAAGGGAGCAGAAGAACAATCTGAGGAAGGAACTCTCCCAGTATATCAACCTCAGTGATAGTATGTATAATAACCATATTAATATATCAGTAGATGGATTGAAGTTTGCAGAGGATGGGGGCGAGCCCAACAACGATGACAAAATGAACGGACATATCCATGGGCCTCTTGTGAAACTCAATGGTGACTACCGAACTCCGGCGGGTAGGAAAGGAGAATCTCTGCACCCTGTCTCTGACCTCTTCAGTGAGCTCAACATATCAGAAATACAGAAACTGAAGCAGCAGCTCATGCAGGTAAGAGCTGAACTTAATCTCCTGTAGTGTTTAGACAGGTATCCTGCAGTGATACTTTTGACTGTGTATGTCCTGTTCTCAGCCTTCTGTCTTTATATCCAGATTTTGCTAGAAACACCCCTAGGAAACAGAAAATCTGTCTGTGAAGAGTCAGTGTGATCTGAGAGCAGATGTTTATCAGGGAGAGGAGGAGGGGACCTTCTTGCTGCAGGTGCAAATGGCTAGATTTTTTGATTCCTGGTTTGATGATGGGAAATGTCCCTGAGCTTGCGAGTGGCCTAAAAAGTGCTTTCCAGTATGACCAAAGCTGTCTGGAAAAAACCTCACTAAAATACAGACAGACTTGACTGTGCTCTCTTGCAAGTCAAAGGGAGTTTGCCATTAAATTCAGTTTGAACAGGGTTTGGCATACTGTCAAAAGAGAACAAAAGGAGAGGAGAGCTTCTCTTAATAACTGTGCACTCGGAGAGCATGTGGCGTAGGAGATGTCACAGAGTGCTGTTGTCCGTGCTGGCAGTCCCGGCGGATGTGCAGGCTGCAGGGGGTGCCTTAGGGACTATACAGCAAATGTTTGTTCTCTATTCATCCAAGATCAGCCCAGGCAGAACCAGAATAGGAACCTGGGATGCAAGCCAGATCAAAACTCGAGCTGCCAGCCCCAAAGCTGACGTCAAATTAGAAGGTGTACAACGGCACACAGAACAAGAGTCCCACTACCCAAGCTGTTGAGCATCTTCTCTGCCACAAAAGCTTGACATGTTTTGGCACTGTGAAGGAAACATCCAGCATTTTCTAGCTGCAGGCTTCCCCAAAGGTGCCTACTACAGAGAGTAAATGTCAGTCCTTCACTGCTTAAAACATAAAAGACAAATAGGAAGTAGAGCAAACCCAATTTTCAGTGCTTGCTAGAGAACCATAAATCCCTACGTGCTCTGTCCTATATTTGCTGAAAAGTTAATTGTTTTATTTATTTCATTGCCAAACTCACTGTGGGAAGTTTGGATCTGAGCTGTGACATGGCAAAGTGTCATGACTGATGACACTTAGGGCTCTGCACAAATAACTTGAATGCAAGACATAGGTAATTTCAGGGGGGAAACTTGACATTTAGAATTTTCTTGATGTGAACAATCCTGGCAGTAATTTTACTTTGTCAGTAATTACAGTATCTATCTGGGGCACCTCTGCTTTGAGGACAGGCTGAGAGAGTTGGGGCTCTTCAGCCTGGAGAAGAGAAGGCTTTGAGGAGACCTTAGAGTGGCTTTCCAGTATCTGAAGGGAGCCTACAGGAAGGCTGGGGAGGGACTATTGACAAGGTCTGGTAATGTCAGGACGAGGGGAATGGGTTTAAACTGGCAGAGGGGAGATTTAGACTGGATGTTAGGAGGAAATTCTTTACAGTGAGGGTGGTGAGACACTGGCACAGGTTGCCCAGGGAGGTTGTGGATGCTTCCTCCCTGGAGGCGTTTAAGGCCAGGCTGGATGAGGCCTTGAGCAACCTGCTCTAGTGGGAGGTGTCTCTGCCTATGGCAGGGGGTTGGAGCTGGATGATCCTTGAGGTCCCTTCCAACCTAAGCCATTCTATGGTTCTATCTTGTGTAGATATGCATATGTATGTGTATGGGTAGGTTCAGCCTGGACGTGAGGAGGAAGTTGTTCAGCATGAGAGTGGTGAGAGCCTGGAATGGGTTGCCCAGGGAGGTGGTTGAGGCTTCATCCCTGGAGGTGTTTAAGGCCAGGCTGGATGAGGCTGTGGCCAGCCTGATCTGGGATAGGGTGTCCCTGCCCATGGCAGGGGAGGGAGTTGGAAATGGGGGATCCTTGTGATCCCTTCCAATCTTGACTGATTCTCTGATTCTTTGAAGATCCCTTTGGCAAAGGGGATGTTTCCTTGGTTTAGGTTTTCTCAATAACAGTAGATTGGCACAGAGGATGAGCAGTAAGGGGAGTGCCTCGCAGTGTGAGACAGGAACAGGAGAATCAGGAGAACTCTATTGAATGGAGAAAAGTACCAAGAAACTCATAGTACTCAGCTGTCCTCTTCTGTACAGAATATGAAGTGCCTAAAGTTGAGCAACCTGTATGTAAGAAGACAGAATTTTCCTGGATCATAAAAGAAAGATGAAGTGTGGCCCTGAGGTTTCATTTTAGCTTGGCCCTGGGTTGTGGAGTTTCATTTGTTCGTTTCACATTTGCTCAGTTTTGGGGTTTTTTTTGGCTTTGTTTGTTTTTAATAAGTCACCTTAAGGGATTGAGGCTGATTTTTTTTTTCAGATGTTTTTAACATGACTTTAATTCTTGCTGGTTTTGCCTTCAGTTGATTGCAGGCTCTAATGTTTTGAAAGCCTATCTGTAAAACCAGAGTACCATCATATGCTTTAGTTGCATGTGAACAGTAACCAATGCCCAAATGCCTTGTTAAGATAAAATAGGAGTCTGAAGCACTGCTTGGAACTTTTTGTAAGATGGAATTAATGCCTACTTGGTCTCTAAAAAGCTTTTCTTTCCCTTCAGTGAGATCTGTGGTGGCTGATTTGACTATCTTCCAAATACTACATGGGGGAATACTGATTAGGGAATGAAAGTTATTTTTAAAAGGTTTTTTTTTCAGAACTGACAACTTTAAATTCTCTGAATTAGTAATTTAGCTGCTCATAAAGGGAATGCAGAGTGTGCTGTTTGCACTGCATGTGTAAACACAGAGCTGAAATACTGCAGCCTTGGGAAAGAAAGTGCAGTAGGCCAGGCAGGCTCAAAAAGCCATGAAAGAAAGAAGGATCCTATCTCCTTGTGTCCTCCTCTACTTCTGAATTCACAACTCAGAAGAGGACAAAAGCACATAAAAGGTTGGAGTATTACACCTACAATATGAAATTGGAAGTGTTTCAGGGTTGATAACATGAGTACCAAATACCTGAGCAGATCAAACGTTTTCATGTTCACACAACAACCCTAAGCTAAGCATCACTACAGGCTGGGGACACAGTGGCTGAGAGCAGCCAAGAAGAAAGGGACCTGGGGGTACTGGTGGATAGTAGGCTGAAGATGAGCCAGCAGTGTGCCCAGGTGGCCAAGAGAGCCAAAGGCATCCTGGCCTGGGTCAGGAACAGTGTGGCCAGCAGGACAAGGGAGGTTATTCTGCCCCTGGACTCAGCACTGGTCAGGCCACACCTTGAGTACTGTGTCCAGTTCTGGGCCCCTCAATTCAGGAGAGATGTTGAGGTGCTGGAAGGTGTCCAGAGAAGGGCAACAAAGCTGGTGAGGGG
>WAAF01014670.1:0-15983 GCA_013400475.1 Tricholaema leucomelas | reverse complement strand
ATGGTCTGGTTGATTGGGCAGGGCTGGGTGCTCGGCTGGACTGGATGATCATGGAGGTCTCTTCCAACCTGCTTGATTCTATGATTAAATCTTCTATAGTCCTCCTTCACAACATCTTCTGCTGTGCAGTATCCACATTTCTGTACCTCTATTCAGAAAGGAACTTACTAGGTCAGAAGCATTTATGGCTGCTTTTTCTATCCTGTCCGTGAAAGGCCTTACAGTTCCATGCTGGAGATGGGGAGTCATGGGAGGTTGCATGTGTGTATTGAGAATTAATAATAGTTATTAATTATTGATATTAATTTCAGTATGAATATTAATTCTTTAATTTATATTAAAAAATTGGGAAAATTCCCTGAGATTCTTTGGATTTTCAGTCAACAGGAAGTTAATTGCACAGAATTAAACCGTTTAAACAATCAGAACTTGGAAAATAGTAACACAAAGCCAGGAAAAATTCTACCTATGCCTATGGAGTGTTGGCATTCACTCCAGCAGATGTACTCACAATGCTTTTGGTCCCTGAGTAAGTCTCCTGTATCAAAGAGGCTTTCAAACTCGTGCTAACGATCCCAGGGTAAAATACAAAATACTCCAGGCAGAGGGAAGGAGCTGCTGCTGAGCTGGTGGGTGTGAGCTGCATACACGTGGCTGCCTTTAACGAGCCACAGTGAGAGGCAGAAAGGCAGGATGCAGAAAAGGCACAGCTTTTTAAATCACTCCCCTTTAAATAGTTCAGTTTGAAGATCAAACTGGCCAATAGGCACTAGCACCATTGTTCTGGCCAAGGAATTCAAAGCTTCATGCCTCTGACCATGCAGGCACGTTGAGGGCAGCACAAGGCACCTGACATGTGGTGTTAAGCCCCCTAACCCTCAAGGCTTTGCTGGGGCCAAACCCTTATTGTTTGCTGATCTGGCTTCACTCCCAGACCCCACAACAGGAGGAGGTGAGCAAGGGTTAAAGTGGCCTGGCAGGATTTATGCCCTACCAGGACAAAGTGCTCTGTCTCCTGATCTGTGTGATTCCCACACAGCAGGTTATCTAGTCTAATCCATGGAAAACTACACAGCCATTTGTTTACTGTGTTTGAAGTCACTAATCAAGCCTTAATGAAAGTTTGCAGCAGTCCAAAGATGTAAATAAACATTGTGAAGGGTTGGTAGAGATACTCATGGGAGATGTAAATTGAAACTCCATTGAGAAATGTGCATGTACCAGTGGAATAGTGTAGAGCTGTGTCTGGGGTTCCAGTTTAAATTCCCAGAGACTCTAATAATTTTGATAGAACTGCTGACACTTTATATTAATTGCCCTTCCCTCCCTCCTTCCCAAAAGAAAGGAATTGGAAGTGAGAGGAAAAGGTAAGCCCAGCCAAATAGATCAGTCTCACTCGATTTGGAAGTTAAAAAGGAAAACAAGTTTAACAATAACTTAAAAAGGGTATCAAAGGTAGGGAGGTTACAAAAGGTGTAGGGAAGGAAAGGATAACAAATACAAAAAGGTATGAATACAACCCGAGTTTGTGATGGTGGTGACCACGTGTGTGGGGAGATGCAGGGAGAGCTGGAGTGTGTGGTTCTGAGAGCTGCGAAGTGCTCAAGAGAGAGAGCCCGAGAGCGGGTCCAAGAGCGGGAGAACAGGAAGTCCCCCTGCTTTTAAGGGACAGGAAGGGGGAGTGGGCTAACCCTCCCCTGGGGGTGTCCAGACCCACCCCTGAGGAGGGGTCAGGACCACCTGAGGTCAGGTTTCGAGTCCAGGGACACTCCTCCTGGAGTGTTAACAGTATACACGCTGACAGCGATGCAGTTCATGTGCTCATGGAACATATGTTGTAATAAACTGTGCATCGTTTAACTGGTGAGGTACGTAGTACTGGGGCCATGTGGTGGGCCAGGTGACACTGCAAATTGTAACAAAGACTGAGACTTCATAAACCCAGAGAGTTACATCCATCTCTCTGACAAGTTTATGGTTTAGGTGTATATGACTAAAATGTCTTGGAACAGAGTGGGGGAATTGATTAATAGGCTTGCAGAGCTTAGTGGTCAGCACAGCTAGAATGAGATGCTTGGTCTCTTACTTTGACTCTGTTGCAGGTGGAGAGAGAGAAGGCCATTCTCCTGGCCAATCTGCAGGAGTCTCAGACACAGCTGGAGCACACCAAGGGAGCCCTGACTGAGCAGCATGAGCGAGTTCACAGGCTGACAGAGCATGTCAATGCTATGAGGGGATTGCAGAGCAACAAGGAGCTGAAAGCTGAGCTTGACTGTGAGAAGGGCCGAGACGCCAGTGAGGAAGCACATGACTATGAAGTAGACATCAATGGCTTGGAGATCCTAGAATGTAAATACAAAGTAGCTGTTACTGAGGTTATAGACCTTAAAGCAGAAATCAAAGCCTTAAAGGAGAAATATAATAAATATGTGGAAAACTACACTGAAGAGAAGGCCAAGTATGAGAGCAGAATCCAGACGTATGATGAGCAGGTGACAAGCCTGGAGAAGTCAACCAAGGAGAGCCAGGAAAAAATGGTCCACATGGAAAAGGAGCTGCAAAGGATGACAAGCATAGCAAATGAAAACCATAATACCCTCAACACCGCCCAAGATGAGCTGGTGACGTTTAGTGAAGAGCTGGCTCAGCTCTACCACCATGTCTGCCTGTGCAACAATGAGACACCAAACAGGGTCATGTTGGACTATTACAGGCAAAGCAGAGTCACCCGCAGTGGGAGCCTGAAAGGACCAGATGACCCTCGAGGTCTCCTTTCCCCACGTCTTGCCAGAAGAGGGGTGGCATCACCTGTGGAAGCCAGAACCCCAACCGAGCAGGTGACAAAAGAGGCCACAGAGCCTGGCAAGGAACAGAGCCCAACAAAAACACCTACCATTTCTCCTGTCATCACAGCCCCTCCTTCCTCCCCTGTCTCTGATACCAGTGACATCCGCAAAGAGCCGATGAACATCTACAACCTCAATGCCATAATAAGGGACCAAATCAAGCACTTGCAGAAGGCAGTCGATCGGTCGCTGCAGCTGTCACGCCAGCGTGCTGCAGCTCGGGAGCTGGCTCCCATGATTGATAAAGACAAGGAGGCCTTAATGGAAGAGATACTGAAACTGAAATCACTCTTGAGTACAAAGCGGGAACAGATCGCAACCCTGAGAGCGGTGCTGAAAGCCAACAAGCAGGTAAGTTGCTACTAAAGCAGTCAGTCAGGAACGTCTGTTATTTATACAGGTCACTTACAAGCCTTCCCAGGAGTACTTCAGAGAAGAGAATTTACCCACAGGTTATTTAGCCTTTCACTCAATCATGGTGAGGGCAGACCTTTCTTCACTTCCTTCTTGCTTCTTTTTGAGCCCTTTTGCCCTGCCTTTCTCAGCAGCCATCATTCACCAAGGGCAAAAGCAGAAAAGCCTTTCCTCTGGAGCAAGGCAAAAGCAGAGGGGCAGTGTTACAATTCCCAATAGTCAAGTAATCTAAAATTATAGTTTCAAGTTGAATTGATTGTTGGTTCTGTAGCTGCATTTCTAGAGTAATGGGGATTTTTAAACTGCAGCAGTATTTTCATATACATTGTGTCTTTTATTTCACCCCTTCCAATCCAACACATTAAATATTAATTCAAGTAACTAAATGGCCATGTCTAGCTGAGCAATAATAGCTCGGAGCAATTATATGTGGGTTTTCCATGTAATTAAGATGTAATTTGAGGTGTATGGATTTGGATCCAAAATTAAATACTGTTTCCATTAGCATAGAGCTATCATTTATTGTTTGATACTACCAGCGAATCTAGCTCGAGCTTGTTCTTTTATTGCTGTCAGAGATATAGCATCAGCCTAAAGAGCGCTCACTGAAATGGGAAAGATGGATTGGATTTGCTGAGTAAGGTGACCTGCAAAATGAGCCCCAAAACTCATGCAGAGTTATGAAGTAGGTATATTTTATTACAGCACTGGGTGCAGGCAGGGTCATTCCAGCAATCCTGCACACCCATGCTGGCACAAGCCACAGTTTCTGTCACAAGAGCAGGCATGTTCATAATAGGAGGTAGGGTTATTACACTTATTTCTTGGAGTGCATTAACACAGGTACTTTTCTATTTTTCTGGCCCAGTTCCAACCCCAGTGGTCTGGAATGGCTATCTGCAATGAACACCCCACATAGTCTTCCTCACAGGGTCTTTCTCATCTCTGGTCAGCAGACCTTCCTTTGTTGCTGATGTCAGGGTATCTCTGCTTCTCCTTTATCTCCTTCCTGCTTTCCTTGGTCACTGCAGGCCTGGGGCTTTACAAGATTGCTTATCACAGATCTCCAAGGAGTAGCTGCAGACACTTCTACAGTAGCCCTTGTTTAGGTTTGCAGATTATTAACTGATTACTGTAAACAAACCTCTTGACAGAGTTTGGTATTTTACAGTTTGCCACAGACACCCTCAAAATGAGCATCTGGTCTCTGAGACCTTTTTACCAGCATTCCTTGAGTTTTTTTCTATCAAAGGTGTTATTAATTAAACTTTTATTTATTGGATAACAGCTTAGAAATGTTTAATTGTACAACTGCGTGTAGAATCCCACAGAACTGTTTATGCAAACCAAATATTGGCATCCTCAAACTTTCAAGGTAAAAGACATAATAATATAAAAGGGAAGGGGAAATGTAAACTTTGGGGGCAGGGGGACAGGGACAAGTTTTATTATGGTAGTACTACTGCCAGACTCAACTGATGGGTGTAGCTCAGGATCTAAAAGCACACGATGAGTCAAGATTCACCCTCTTGAGTTCTTCACGTTCAAAACAATAAGTTTTTAAGCAGCAATTGGCTGGGAATACTTTTGAAACTCTTGTGGGTTCCATTTCAGATGAGCCTACAGAGGACATCCGGTTCAGTTATTCACATGTGCTCCAGAACCGCAGGAGGCTGAATTCTGATTTATTAAAAACCTTCCTCAAGCCCTGATGAAGTTGTCATTAATAGGAAACTATGTGTTTTCATCACTTACATAGCATGGCAAGACACTGCTGGTGCCTGAGGTGTCAGGGGAGAGCCACAGCAGGCTCCTGTGAGAGGAAAGCCTGCAGCTAGTGGGTACTGGACAGCCTGCCCCCTCCACAGGGTCCACATCACGTCTCACTGTGCATTGCGGCAGTACTATTACCATTTTGTTAACACTACAGAGGCGCTTCAGGTAAAGCATTTTTTGCTTGGAGTAATATGGATGAGCACGACCAAATGCACTGTAAAAATGGTAGGACTTGCCTTTCCTAGACCGTGCCGCCGCTCGGATCCGGGAGCAAGCACCAGAAGCAGAAGGAGCTCCTGGGTCTCCTCCGCTTTCGGGCCGTGTTTCACTGGTGAAGTCACTGCCTTCTGCAGGGAAACACGAGCGCTCTCTGGTGGCCACCGCAGGTACTGCAGCGCCTGATGAAACCGGAGGGGTAACATTTCGCTGGCGGCACACGTTGCCACTGCCCTCCGTTACTCAGGTACACAGGTGGAAATGGCTCATCGGAAGAGAAAAAAAAGGCAAATGGAGTTTCCGCCTCCACAGACTTCAGTTGTGTTTTCTTCTCTGCGCAGAGCCTTACCCAACTGGAGGACAGCCCTGCAATAGTCTCTGTTTCTGTCTCCTGTTGCAGTGGGCACTTGCACCTTTTAAATCTTTAACAACATACAACTAATTTCTTTTGGACCCTGTCAAGGTGTTGCCCAGTTTAAAGTGTCCAGCAACATGTGATGGTATTTCTTTTCATTCATAAAAGATTTTTTCCTTTAACAATGTTTTCAAAACAGCATTTTACTGTTAGACTGAGCAGCAAACAGACTACGCAAAACTCAACATGAGATAGAGAGCAAGATTTGCTCGAAGAATCTGCAAACCTAAGGTTGGGGAAAACGAATTAATAAATCAATTGCTCAAGATGGCAAGGCACATATGTCCTGCTAGCTTGCTTGCTTACCTTGGCTTGATTTACCCATTTACAGAATCACAGAATGCCAGGTTGGAAGGGACCTCAAGGATTCTCTGGTCCAACCTTTCTAAGTGGTAGTGTAGTTTAAATAAGATGGCCCAGCACCCTGTCAAACTGAGTCTTAGAAGTGCCTACTGTAGTGGAATCCAGTACTTCTCTTGGGAGATTATTCCAACGTTCTTGTTGTGAAATTTTTTCTTCTGGATTCCGGTTGGAATCTCCCCAGAAGTAACTTGTGCCTCATTGCCCCTTGTCTTTTCCATGTGATTTCTCATAGAAAGGGAGTCTCCATTGTCCTGGTCTCCACCTTTGATGTACTGGTATGTGGTAATAAGGTCTCCCCTAATCTTTCTCTACTCAAGGCTGAACAAATCCAGTTCTCAAAGCCTTTCCCCATATTGCAGTCCTCTGATCGTTCTCATGGCCCTTCTCTGGACACTTTACAGTGTCTCCACATCCTTTTTGTACAGTGGGCACCAAAACTGCACGCTGTACTCCAGGTATGATCTGATGGGCACTGAGTAGAGTGGGACAATGACTTCTTTTTCTCTGCTGGTAATACCCTTTTTGATGTAACCCAGCATCCTGTTGGCCTTCTTTGCTGCTGCAGCACACTGTTCACTCTTGCTGAACTTGTTATCCACCAAGACCCTCAGGTGCCTTTGCACAGGATTGCTCTCCAGACTATGTTGTGATGCTTATCTGTGGTGTGTTACCAGGCACTTCCAATAGGTTTTGCAGTAAATGCTTCATTATCTGTAAGTTGTTATGGAAAACTAATAGGAATTTAAAAAAGTTTAAAGATTTGACACAGTCCTCCTTCTGTTACCTGTATTCTCTAAATAAGTTATATGTCTACATTATTTTTCCTGTTGTAGTGTTGCATGTCCATCTAACTTACACTGACATCCAGACTAAATTAGGTGTAGTATGTCCCATGGAAAAGACAAAGGGTGATGGGGACACATTACTGCTGGGAAGATTCTCTCATTGGACTGCAGAAGAAAATTTGTCAGCATGAGAGCAGTTGGACATTGGAATCATCTCCCAAGGGAAGCAGTGGAGTCTCCTACATTAGATGGGTTTAAGACTCAGCTTGACTGTGTGCTGGGCCAGCTTGAGCAAACTATCCGAGGTGATCCTGCTTTGGCAGGGAGGTTGGACTCAATGATCTTTGGAGGTCCCTTCCAACATCTAAAGCTTTGTGATCTGTGATTCTGTGACTGTTGCTTAGAAAGGTTGGACCAGATGATCCTTGGGGTCCCTTCCAACCTGGCACTCTGTGATTCTGTGATCCCACTACTGAAACAATTTAACAGTTACTTTTTTTTTCTTAAGTCTAGCATTAGGTGACACATATCTTTAACTCATTTTTGTTTCTAAACAAAGGAAATGCTTGACATTAGTTCTGTATTCAAAGACGAGATAAGACAGCTTAAGGAACACAGGATTGTAACATCTGAATTCCTACCTCAGGAGCAAAGCAGAACTCAGCTTAGAATCATAGAATAATAGAATCAACCAGGTTGGAAGAGACCTCCAAGATCACCCAGTCCAACCTAGCACTCAGCCCTATCCAGTCAAATAGACCATGGCACTAAATGCCTCATCCAGGCTTTTCCTGAACACCTGCAGGGACGGTGACTCCACCACCTCCCTGGGCAGCCCATTCCAATGCCAATCACTCTCTCTGCCAACAACTTCCTCCTAACATCCAGCCTGTCTATACTTCCCCTGGCAATACTTGAGACTGCGTCTCCTTGTTCTGTTGCTGGCTGCCTGGGAGAAGAGACCAACCCCACCTGGCTACAACCTCCCTACAACCAAAAACAGAACAGGGGGACACAGTCTCAAGTTGTGCCAGAGGAGGTCTAGGCTGGATGTTAGGAGGAAGTTGTTGGCAGAGAGAGTGACTGGCATTGGAATGGGCTGCCCAGGGAGGTGGTGGAGTCACCGTCCCTGGAGGTGTTGAAGCAAAGCCTGGATGAGGCACTTAGTGCCATGGTCTGGTTGATTGGCTAAGGCTGGGTGCTAGGTTGGACTGGATGATCTTGGAGGTCTCTTCCAACCTGGTTGGTTCTATGATTCTATGATTTTATGAGTAGTTGTTAGTGGGAAGTGTGTTGGGTTTCAGAAATGGAATCTAAACCAGATTTCCAGCTTTTGGACATTACCATCTTTTGTCATGTTCCCTTGCTGGTTGCTTTCAACTAATGTTCTGCATGTCTCTGCTCTGCTAATGGCTCAAGAACCCACAAGACCAACAGGAAAAACTGAATGCCTGTTAGAAATGCTGCAAATTCATGCATAAGGTGAAGTGAAAAAGCAACCACAACCCCCTCTGGGCAAATGTAAAAGGCAAATTTTTTTCCCCTTATCTCACTCAACAGCACTATTTTTAAATTTCTCTTAGCAGCAGTAGGTATAAAAGCTTTATAAGACTATGGACTTCAAATCATTTCAAAATGATACTGAACTTCATAGCTAAAGTAAAAGGTTCAATTCTTATAAAAATAAGACAAATGTAACTATGAAAAGGCATAGGAGAGGAAATTAAAGAAATTTAATGGGTGAAATTGCCAAAGGAAAAAAGAAAAAAAGAAAGAAAGAAGGAGCAGGGAAAAAACGAAGGTAAAGGTGATTCCAAAGCCTTACTTTGCTGTTAAGTGTATTCTGTATGAGTTGTTTTATTCTTCCTCTTTTGGTAGTGGTTAAATCTGGCAGAATAATGGTGGTTTGCACAACAGTAGGCATTGCCAGTGCCAGCCATCAGTTCCCGGCAGTATTCTCCCACAAGGAAAGCCTCAACTGACAGGAAGCATGATGTGAAACACATTAGTGCCCACTTTGGCTACAGAGGTGGAGTCTCACATGCCATGTGTCCTGTCTGCAAAGCGATCATGGGACACATCTGGTTGTTTATTGCAGCTCAGACAACACGGTAGCAGCTCCTGAAGTTGTGCTAACATACAGCTGCACAGTTTTGCAGAGACATTTGAGGTGCCAAGTTATTGCCAGTGCACTGAAATTCGCTTTAGCCTTCCGACTGCTTTCTTCTTTTCCTGGTTTCACACAGTACAACCTAAAACATTAAAAGGTTCAAGTGCAGTGGGGCTGTGCTAGTTTGAAGCTAGCTAGAATGTTTTGGTGAGAAGAACTAGACTACAGGCTGTGAAAAAGAAAACAGAATGAGGTTTACTTCACTCATAGGCTTGCTGAGAGATACAAGAACAAGAATCCAAACATAGATACGTCACTTCTGCTGGGGAGCTCGAAGCTGCATTTTTCTCTCTGTAGCCTCTCTGCCATCTCTCTGATTAATCCACTTTGCTTCCTAACCCCCTGGCCAAACCTCCATTCTTCCTTGGGGCTGGGGTAAGGTTNGTGATTTCTAAAGTGGGGGGGGGGGGGAGGGAACACTCAGACCATCACAAGTGGGTGCTTAGAAATAATCATTTTATGAGCAGTTACAGCCATTTAGGATTATAAACCAGATTGAGAAAAGGTTAAGTCTTACTTACCTTACAAAGTCTTGTAAGTCTTACAAGAGCCTCTTTCCTTTAACCTGCAGAAGCAAGTTGGTCAATGTGTGGGGAAAAAAAAACACATGAAGATGTTTGGTGGTAACTAAGTAGCAAATAAAGCTGAGTTGTGTTGCTGTATTACCTTTTACCTTGTCTATTTCTGTCTATAACTGTATATACTGTAAATATCTGCTTGTATATTCTGCTAAGCTGTAAATGTAAGCTTCATTCAAACTTCCAGAGCCAGCTGAGTGGAGTTGGGGGTCGGGGGGGAGGAACACCCAAACGGTCACAGGGGCTCAGGTGTAACTTCTTTCACTGTGTAAATGAAGAAAGAAATCAAAAGGAAAATCGAACATAGCATCTTAGCTATTATCAGCTATTTGTCTCACAAGCATATATCCTTGTTTGTGTTTTCAGACAGCTGAAGTGGCACTAGCCAATTTGAAGAATAAATATGAAAATGAAAAAGCAATGGTGACTGAAACCATGACCAAACTACGGAATGAATTAAAGGCTTTGAAGGAAGATGCAGCAACCTTCTCATCCTTGAGAGCAATGTTTGCAACCAGGTAAGGGAAATGGTTTCACTCTCTGGCTCAGCGCAGCAGAAGTGTGCTAAAAGAGAACAGACTTGGCAGTGAATGTTGGGCTCTTAAGAGAAGAGGCAGAAATGATTTTCTACAAGGTCAGAGGTTTGCTAGGTGAAGGTCAATGAGTATTAGACTGCACTCTGTGCAAAACCTGCAAGCTTTCAAGTGCTACTGAGCTGCGTGTCCTGGACTACAAAGCTGAAGAACAGCAGTGTCAATACAACCTTGAGGAAAGACTTACAAATGCCAATATATCCTCCAGTAGATTTGCATTTAGAGGTTGTTTTATTGGTTTATTTATTAAATCAAACAGTAGATTTATGTGTCTTGTTTTCACATTCGGAAGTAAGCAGCGATTCAGCAATGTAAAGCTGTTGTATGGTTAATGATGATCATACAATCATAGAATCAACCAGGTTGGAAGAGACCTCCAAGATCATCCAGTCCAACCTAGCACCCAGCCCTATCCAGTCAACCAGACCATGGCACTAAGTGTCTCATCCAGGCTTTTCTTGAACACCTCCAGGGACAGTGACTCCACCACCTCCCTGGGCAGCCCATTCCAATGCCAATCACTCTCTGCCAACAACTTCCTCCTAACATCCAGCCTAGACCTCCTCCAGCACAACTTGAGACTGTGTCCCCTTGTTCTGTTGCTGGTTGCCTGAGAGAAGAGACCAACCCCACATGACTACAACCTCCCTTCAGGTAGTTGTAGACAGCAATGAGGTCTGCCCTGAGCCTCCTCATCCCCAGGCTGCACACCCCCAGCTCCCTCAGCCTCTCCTCACAGGGCTGTGTTCCAGGCCCCTCACCAGCTTCGTTGCCCTTCTCTGGACACATTCCAGCACCTCAACATCTCTCTTGAATTGAGTAGCCCAGAACTGGACACAGCACTCAAGGTGTGGCCAGACCAGTGCTGGGTTTACAGGGGAAGAATAACCTCCTTTGTCCTACTGGCCACACTGTTCCTGATCCATCCCAGGATGCCATTGGCTCTCTTGGCCACCTGGGCACACTGCTGGCTCATCTTCAGCTACTATCTACCAGTCCCCCCAGGTCTCTTTCTTCCTGGCTGCTCTCCAGCCACTCTGTCCCCAGCCTGTAGTGCTGCTTGTGGTTGTTGTGGCCAAAGTGCAGAACCCTGCACTCGGCCTTGTTAAATCTCATCCCATTAGCCCCTGCCCACCCATCCAGCCTGTCTAGGTCCCTCTGCAGGGCTCTTCTACTCTGCAAGCGATCAACACTTGCTCCTAGCTTGGTGTCATCTGCAAACTTACTGATGCTGGACTCAATCCCCTCATCCAGATCATCAGTAAAGATGTTGAATAGGACTGTGCTCAGCGCTGATCCTTGGGGAACACCACTGGTAACAGCTGCCAACTGGATGTGCCACCATGATCTTTGGAATCCCATATTTTCATTATCATAAGGTTTATTACTTACCACTGGTAAAACCTATTTCATCAACCAGCCTATGCTGTAATCCAGCAGTGGTAATTCTGAGGCCACTGCAGTTTCCCACTCCAGCATGAAGGCTTATTTTCTCTTGCTGTGATAGTCGATTTATTATCTTCTCCTTCACATGATCAAAGTTTCACTTATCTTCTGTAACACAGTTCCTCCTGGCAGGAGAGCAATTAATCAACTCTCATGTTTCTTCCTCCCATACCTTCTTCAGAAGGGCTTTTCCTTTAGCTGCCTTTAAAAGATTACCTAAACTCTATTTATCTTTTTTTTTTTTTTTAAGAGATCCAATGTTTTCATCCACAGAATCTCAATTCTGAAATTAAGGAAGGCAATGAGTATCTTCAGGAAATTATTCTGCTATATTGAGGCTTTTTTCCCCACTAGATCAAACACAATGCAAATTTTTTGCTTGTGCTTCAGTCCATAAGTGATAAGATGTCTTCATGCCTCACATCAACATCTCTTCAGTGCTCCCTGTGGTATAAACGTGGGTGCCTTCTCACCTCTTCCAGGCTGCTAAGGTCCTTTGTGGCTTAGTGAGAGTGGCAGCAGAAGCCAGGAGAGAGGAAAGGGGACATTTCCATGCCATGATAGAGGTGCTGTGTAGAGATCCATCATAGATCATGGTCGGCAGAATTCCTTAATGGAAATGAAGAATCAACTCAGCAGATGGTGTGAACCAAGGTAGCTCCATTGATTTAATGGAATCAACCAGGTTGGAAGAGACCTCCAAGATCATCCAGTCCAACCTAGCACCCAATCAACTAGACCATGGCACTAAGTGCTTCATCCAGTGGCATGGGTGGGCAGCTCATTCCAACGCCAATCACTCTCTCTGGCAAGAACTTCCTCCTAACAACCAGCCTAGACCTTCCCCAGCTCAACCTGAGACTCTGTCCCCTTGCTCTGCCACTGGTTGCCTTGCAGAAGAGACTAACCACCACCTGGCTACAACCTGCCCTCAGGTAGTTGTAGACAGCAATGAGGTCCCCCCGAACCCTCTCCTCTCCAGGCCAAACATCCCCAGCTCCCTCAGGGTCACGCTGCAGGCCTCTCACCAGCTTCGTTGCCCCTCTTCGGACACACTCCACTACCCCAACATCTCTCTTGAATTGAGGAGCCCAGAACTGGACACAGCACTCAAGGTGTGGCCTGAGCAGTGCTGAGTACAGGGGCAGAATAACCTCCCTTGTCCTGCTGGCCACACTGCTCCTGATACAGGCCAGGATGCCATTGGCTCTCTTGGCCACCTGGGCACACTGCTGGCTCATCTTCAGCTGCTATCTACCAGCATTCCTTAGCATCTAGACATTGTTGTGAAGAAAGGGAAGTTGTGTTTGTGTATCAAAAATGGATGTGTCCATCTTTATTTGAGAGCTCATTACTCTAGGAGGCACATGAGTGTACTAACTCTGAAAGACTACCTGAGGGGCTGTTAACTCAGAGGAGAGGAGTGGCACCATAAACATAAATCAAGCAACAGTCTGTCATGGATTGCCCAGGAAGGTGGTGGAAGCTCCATCCCTGGAGGTCATTAAGGTGGGGCTGGATAGGGGTCTGAGAAATGTGATCTAGTGTGAGGTGTCCCTGTCCATGGCAGGGGGGTTGGAACTAGATGATCCTTGAGGTCTCTTACAGCCCTGACAATTCTATGATTCCATGGAGCATAAATCATCACCTTGTGAGGTAAAACAAGTTTGCAAAGGATTAGAAGTTGTTGCTAAAGGGAATGTCAGGTTGTGTACTAAGTTGTGTTTACCCTATTTGGCATGCTCAGTGCACACCTCTGTTGGGTTTAAGGTTGGTGGGAGACAGCAATGTCTCTTCTGTGAGAATTAAATGATGCCATTTGTTTAGATGCTTTTCTAGGTGTCTTTTATGTAGGGTACAATCAAGCTTCTGCTTCACTTCGCAGCCCTACGAGGCAGCCCTACGAGGAAAGGCTGAGGGAGCTGGGGTTGTTTAGCCTGGAGAAGAGGAGGCTCAGGGGTGACCTTATTGCTGTCTACAACTACCTGAGGGGTGGTTGTAGCCAGGAGGAGGTTGCTCTCTTCTCTCAGGCGGCCAGTGCCAGAACGAGAGGACACAGCCTCAGGCTGCGCCGGGGGAAGTTTAGGCTCGAGGTGAGGAGAAAGTTCTTCACTGAGAGAGTCATTGGACACTGGAATGGGCTGCCCAGGGAGGTGGTGGAGTCGCCGTCCCTGGAGCTGTTCAAGGCAAGATTGGACGTGGCACTTGGTGCCATGGTCTAGCCTTGAGCTCTGTGGTAAAGGGTTGGACTTGATGATCTGTGAGGTCTCTTCCAACCCTGATGATACTATGATACTGTGATACTTCTAGGAGCTGTAAGGGGAATCTGGGTGTCTTGCTGAGATAGATTTCCACTTTGTAAATGTCTAATGTTAGAAGAGATAAAGCACACCCAAAGCTAACACTGTTCGTAGACTCCATGCAATAATGATTAAACATGCAGTTCATGGCCTATGGAATATGTCCCTGCTCTGAAGATTTGCTCAATATTTTCTGAGCACAGTCAGAAAAAGTTATTCACTGCAAGGTCCTGCACATTCATGTGATCCTATAGATTTCTGTCGTGAAATATCCCTTTTCCTTCCTTACCCAGAAATATAATGACCTGTATAATTAAATCAATCTTCCTAAATGTTCAAATCATTGCCTCACTCTGAATAGTCAATTTGGAATGGCATTTAAGTTACAGAGATCTGATAGTATACAGAGAGCTGATATACTATAGATGTCTATTGAAGATTCTCCCCCTCTACTCCACTCTGCTGAGACCCCACCTGGGAGTACTGCATCTAGTTCTGGAGCCTCCATTACAAGAGGGATGTGGAGATGCTGGAGCATGTCCAGAGAAGGGCCACAAGGATGCTCAGAGGGCTGCAGCAGCTCTGCTATGAGGACAGACTGAAAGAGCTGGGGCTGTGCAGGCTGGAGAAGAGGAGGCTCCCAGGTGACCTTCTTGTGGCCTTTCAGTATCTGAAGGGGGCCTACAAAAAGCCTGAGGGACTTTTTAGGCTGTCAGGGATTGCCAGGACTAGGGGGAATGGAGCAAAGCTGGAGGTGGAGAGATTCAGAGTAGATGTGAAGTGGAGGTTGTTCAGCATGAGAGTGGTGAGAGGCTGGAATGGGTTTCCCAGGGAGGTGGTTGAGGCTCCATCCCTGGAGGTGTTTAAGGCCAGGCTGGATGAGGCTGTGGCCAGCCTGCTCTAGGGTAGGGTGTACCTGCCCCTGGCAGGGGGTTTGGAACTAGATGACTCTTGTGGTTCCTTCCAACCCTGACTGATTCTATGATTCTATGATTCTACTCTTGACTATTCAATGTAAATTGGCACAAAACCTGATCTTTGCTTTTTCCTTTATTTATTTGAACACAGATTCCATATTTCCCAGATTAGCTTTCTATAGCTATGTATAAATGAAACAATCAACAGTAGCAGTTTTTACACTGACAGGTTTTTGTCTTGTCCTTAAAAAGCTGAGGAAACAAGATTCTCATTGCTCAGCATTCAGGACTGATTCTGTGATTCTATGAAGAAATCTGTTACAAGACTGTAAGATTCTCCATGCAACAACATTAGAAGCAAAATCAACCTTCAGCATGAAAAAAGCAATTGTTTAGTCTCCTCTTGAATAAAACAGTGGTTTCCATGGCTATCCTGCATCACATGCTACTTGCTCCTGAATTTCTACTGTAGAGAGAATATCCCTCTGATAGCAGAGTTATATTACAGGTCTGAAAATTGCCTTATGATTCTGTTTGATAGAGAAGTAGCCTTTTATCTTTCCTTAGTCGTCTTTTTCTCTTTGTTTGGCCTGCAAATGGCTGTGCATTTTGGTGCTGAAACATATGGTTTCTTCCTGAAACTCACTGGAAAAGGTCATACCACCATGCAAGGGGAGCACAGCACATCTGTTTCTGGTCTCAGCAACAAGCCAACACTTTTCTCCAAAGCTCTCATATGCAGAAAGCAGGAACCACCCTTTTTCTGTATTCCAACACACACACACTCCCCTCTGACTCTGATGCTTGTGCTTCTTCAAATTCATTAAGGTCTTTCTTCATTTCTTTTCTTCCCTTCCCACTCTCAAAAGCCTTTCTGTGCTGCTTGTACTTCTGCTTATACTATTTTTCCTTTGGGGACTTTTTTCCACAATCCAAATCTGTGGTTGTTATCTCTGCAACTTCGTCCTTCCCTCTTCATTAGCCTTGTGATCCCTTTCTGAATTTACTTCAAACCTGTCATGAGTATGTTCTCAATGCAGTTCAAACTCCCTTTCCCCCAAACACCTCTCTTCAGAAAGAAAAAGAAATCATTTGCATATAAAACCTTTTTTTCTGAGGGATGTATGGAGTTAATAGAATCATAGAACCAACCAGGTAGGAAGA
>WAAF01014655.1:0-18261 GCA_013400475.1 Tricholaema leucomelas | reverse complement strand
GATTGATTTCTCCCCTTCACCACAAATGGGCAATAAGGGTAGAATTCCCCTCTGCAACAAACGTGTCCAGAGAAGGGCAACGAGGCTGGTGAGAGTCCTTGAGTACAAGCCCTATAAGAAGAGGCTGAGGGAGCTGGGATTATTTAGCCTGGAGAAGAGGAGGCTCAGGTGAGACTTTATTGTGTCCACAACTATCTGAGGGGTGGTTGTAGCCAGGAGGAGGTTGCTCTCTTCTCTCAGGCAGCCAGCATCAGAACAAGAGGACACAGCCTCAAGCTACGCCAGGGGAAATTTAGGCTTGAGGTGAGGAGAAAGTTCTTCACTAAGAGAGTCATTGGCTACTGGAATGGGCTGCCTAGGGAGGTGGTGGAGTTGCCATCCCTGGAGCTGTTCAAGGCAGGATTGGATGTGGCACTTGGTGCCATGGTCTAGCCTTGAGCTCTGTGGTAACGGGTTGGACTTGATGATCTGTGAGGTCTCTTCCAACCTTGGTGATACTGTGAGACTGTGATACTGTGTGATACTGTGAAATCTTATTCTTATGGGGGAAAACAGAACTAGAGAACAATGAGAGGAAGATAAGAACCCAACATTAAAGTAAATTCTGTTGTGGGTTACGGTCAGATTAAGATTTCACCCTGTAGTTCTGTATGCATCTCTTAACTCCCAGGGCATCAAAGAAGCATTTTTTGCTCACAAATTACCTTTGGAAAATTAGGCACATAAGGCATATATTTAATCTCTACCATATATGTCTTGTATTAAGGACTAAAACATTCCTTAAGGGATCAAGGGCAGGGATTTAGGGATTTTTTTTTTTTGCTTTCCATACCCACTGAAATATTTTTGTTGAAGAGAAGTAAGATCAGCACTTGGGTAGAGATGATATAAAATTTGTTCCAATATGATATGTATTTTGGGGAGGAGACAATGAAGATTTTTTTTTTTTACACTAAAAAAATACATTTTCACAGAGATGCAAAATGAAAGATTTAGTTTAAAAATGCTGGATTTTTTTTTTTCTATCATTAAGATTTATTTTTTTCTCCAAAGATGAAAATAAGTGTTTTAAATCTGAAATTTTGACTTGCTTATTTGTTTGTTTTCCCCCCGGTCTTTTTGATTCCATTGGGAGTTTGCTGAGTTTCATGGTTTTGATTTTATTTTGGTTTTTAACTCTGGTAAGGAAGCTAAAGTATTTTCTTTGGCTTGACTGAAACGGTTGTTTTCCCTGCCTGATTTTTCCCTAAATCCATCATTCGTGCAGGTCCTGTTATGAATTTGCAAGAGAAAAGGAGGACATCAATTTGCCAATTGAATAATATTTAATGTCTAAGCTGAGACACCTTCTCCATGGGATCTTTGTTCTGCAGCCTTTTCTGCCCAGTCACAAGAACAAGTTAAAAGAAGTAGCAGCTACCAACTTCTTCTGATTATCACTTGGGTTTTGAGTTGATGGGTTTCATAAAATCACAGAATCATAGAATCAGAGACTTCCAAGATCATAGAGTCCAACCTAGCACCCAGCCCTAGCCAGTCAACTAGAACATGGCACCAAGTGCCTCATCCAGTCTTTTCTTGAACACCTCCAGGGACAGCGACTCCACCACCTCCCTGGGCAGCCCATTCCAATGCCAAATCACTCTCTCTGGGAAGAACTTCCTCCAAACATCCAGCCTATACCTCCCCTGGCACAACTTGAGACTGTGTCCCTTTGTTCTGTTGCTGGTTGTCTGGGAGAAGAGACCAACCCTCACCTGGCTACAGCCTCCCTTCAGGTAGTTGTAGACAGCAATGAGGTCACCCCTGAGCCTCCTCTTCTCCAGGTTAAACAACCACAGCTCCCTCAGCCTCTCCTCATAGGGTTTGTGTTCCAGCCCCCTCACCAGCTTTGTCGCCCTTCTCTGGACATGTTCCAGCACCTCAACATCTCTCTGGAATTGAGGAGCCCAGAACTGGACACAGGACTCAAGGTGTGGCCTGACCAGTGTTGAGTACAGAGGAAAAATAACCTCCTTCCTCCTACTGGCCACACTGTTCCTGATACAGGCCAGGATGCCATTGGCTCTCTTGGCCACCTGGGCACACTGCTGGCTCATCTTCAGCTACTATCTACCAGTACCAGTCTGTCTGTGCCTGGCTGCTCTCCAGCCACTCTGTCCCCAGCCTGTAGCGCTACTTGGGGTTGTTGTGGCCAAAGTGTAGAACCATGCACTTGGCCTTGTTAAATCTCATCCCATTGGCCTCTGCCCACTCATCCAGCCTGTCTAGATCCCTCTGCAGGGCTCTCCTACCCTCTGAGAGATTGACCCTGTGCTTTTTTCTGGATTTCTCTGGGTTGTTGAGACATTTTAGAGAGGAAAGGGGCAGTCCTAAGTAGCTGTGTTTTTTTCAGCAAATTAACTGTAATATGAGAGGGATAGATGACTTTTTTCCCTTTCACTCTGAAATATCTCCTTTGTCTTATTGTTTCAAAGCTCTAAAGCACAAAACTGTATTTTTATTACTCAAAATGACCTTCAATATTCAAGATGAGGATGACTTCTGCTTGACTGTAATATTTTGGATCATTAATTTCACTAGAGATATTCCAATTTGTAATTTTATTAAGTTTCAGAGCATAACCACTATTAATGCTGTTTCTAAATATGATAGGCTGTTTGTGCACCCAGCACAAGTTAGCACAGCTTTTAATGATGCTGCTTCAGTACTTCACACCAGCTAAGGCTATGGGTGTATGTTCTTTGCATTTGGCGTCAAACACTGTTTGATATCCACAAATGATTGCTATGTTGCATATAGAAACATCTCTAATATCTGCCTAAAATGTTTTTGGCAAGGAGGGCTAGATGGTATTGTTATATTTCTTGTCAGAACCAGTTTGCAGAGCATGGGCAGCATTGTAATGACTTTACAAAAGTATGGTAAGATCCTGTGATGTGATGTGGTGTGTTCATTCCACATTGGGGTTGGTCTACATGGCTGTACGACTGCCCTACCTGACCCCAGGGATATAAACTTTCAGTTGTATGTAATAAGCAACATACTGCACTTATTTTGCTTTCTGTGTTATTCCTATAAAATTTAAAACATTTTAAAGTCTACAACATTGTAGGTTCTAGCCACTTCATAGTTTCCCCACAAGAGGTGGAGAAGTAGGAGATAGCAAATTTGAGACACACTTCTGAAAATAGAGGGGAATAAGTTCAAAACAAGTTTTTGGATGAACCACTCCTATATTTGCAGTGAATGTTCTCATCAGAAGTTGTGGGACATGCAGAGTACTGAGCATTCATCTTCTTGCCTACTGGAACCTTTGTGTTGTATTTCAGTAAAGGAACTGATTCAGGGAGAAACTGAGTGACTCTGGCAGTTCAACGCCGGCTGCAAGTCAGAGAGCTCCTGTAGCAGTTTCAGCACCCATAATTAACAATTTATGCAACATAAAACAGCACCCGTGGTGGAAAGCTGGAGAGTAGGTAGGAGAGACCAACTACCTCACCACCGGAGAACCTGCAGAACATCCTAATTAGTTCACTGACCTGGGATATGCAAGTTCAAATTGTCAGCAGCATAAAAGGAAATTAGATTGGACTTTATATAGCATAAGTAAACATCCCAGTCATTGGCTGTAAGATGATGGAAGATCGCTCTTGTTGCCTGCAATTTATGCTTGTGAAGTCTATTTCATCCTCACGTTGTTTGACAGTCTTGAATAAAACTAGTGGAGCTGGGTAAAAATTATTAATTCTGAAGGGGAAAAAAAAAGCATTGCCTCATTCTAAATTTCTCAAGCCCTGATCCAAAACTTTTATTCTGCTCAGAATTTCTACAGAATGTTTCTGACTTTGCTAAGGCTGGAATTTCTCAACATTATCAAAGTATTTTTCCATTTAATTTATATATTCCTGGACCTCATAATTGCAAAGTAGCCTTCAGAAATTAGCCTTTTTAATATTGATGTGTGACATAAACGTTTCTCTATGAAGACTAGTCTTATAACATAGTCTAACAGGGTATATTGCATAAGTTCTTGAAGATTATGTCTTTCATAGAAACAAATGTTTTTGAAGGAAAACTGATTGATCATAGAATTTTTGCTAACCTGTTTGAACTGGCCATTTTGGTCTGGTGAACTGGTGCCTTACTTTCAGGGCTAAAAAGGTTCAAATGACACAAGAAACCTTCTCTCCTTTTCTCTATTTATGTTCACTAACAGTGGTGCCTTCTGACCAGTAAAATGTCATTATTACTTCTCAAAGTGCATGGCTTCACTTACAGAAAACAGCAGAGGAAGCTTTTCCAGCATGCAGGTGTATTTCATGTAAGCTATGAGTTTGCATTTTTATCGGATGTTAGAATGGATTCATTTTCATGCAAAAAAAAACCTCAAAGCAGTTTCCAGAGCAGTGTTTCAGGAAGTGGTTACTAATGTGTACACAAAGAGTTAAAGCTTTCCTTCTGAATAACCCATAGGTAGGGAGCTTTGTGTGTCAGTATTAAAAAGCTTTAAAAGTTGTTGAAATTTCATGCTGGCCATAGTCTTTGGTGATGAAGAGTTTATAATTAAAGTTGATGATCTGGAAAATAAGGAGCAAATTTAAAACTACTTTGTGTGAAGAGAGTCTGAAATTATGAGCATATTTAGTACTCAGTGTCTCATTCCTCTTATCTCAACTGATCTGCAGTTATTCTGTAATTCTGCAAAGAGGTTAATATGAAACATAAAAACAAAACAAACACAAAACCCCAGTCTGTTTCCATCTATAAACTGGTACCACTGGTACATTCTGGTTTGATGTTTGAGAGGGAGCAAATTGAGCATGTGCCTGGCACATTACTGTTTATTTTGGAAGCAATGGTGAACATTATAAAACTTGTACATGTAACTATTTCTTTAGAATCATAGAATCAACCAGGTTGGAAGATATCTCCAAGATCATCAAGTCCAACCTATCACACAGCCCTAGCCAATTAACTAGACCATGGCACCAAGTGCCTCATCCAGTCTCCTCTTGAACACCTCCAGGGATGTCAACACCACCACCTCCCTGGGCAGCCCATTCCAATAGCAAATCACTCTCTCTGGGAAAAACTTACTCCTAACTTCCAGCCCATACCTCCCCCAGCACAAGCGAGCTCCCAAGGAAGTATGACTTTTGCCTGACATAAGCATTTGAGGATCACAGGCTTTTACTGCATTTTGTTTGGGTAGATGTTTGCATAGACCCTAGCTCAGTTGTATTTTCAGTTAATCTACTCCTTGGCTCTTAAATGAAAGGTAACAGTTATGGAGAAATGGGCAAATGCTTCAGATTAGTCAGAAGTGAGCCACCTCTGGTCTAGAAGCCATCAGGTTGTATTAACCATTGATGATGTAGAGGTACAACAAGCTCAAGGGTATGGGATAGTTGTGCCCAAAGGTAATTTATCGACTGGAACTGTACCACACCCTCTGATGTGAGTGAAACCACCCTGCCACCTGACCTGTAAAAGAGTATGGTGTTTTAGCTTGCTGAAGTAAAAAAGACTGGGAATAAACATTAGAGGTAAAAGATAAGCAATTTTAAATTTAAATTTAAATTAAAAAAAAAAAATAATGAGACCTACAAGTAACTGGGAAAGTAAGATGGCTGTATGCTTACAGATTTCCCCAACCTCTGAGTTTCCCTTTGACTACTACAGGTATCTCATACAATCCATTACATATACTGACTGAATTTCCTTTTGCTTCACAAACAGAAACATCTTAAAAGGAAATACATTTTGCCATATAGTTGCAATAATTCTTTTGCCTTGTTACACTGGCAACTTCTTGCACACTTACTCTATCTCTTTTGAACATGTTCTGTCTACAACTACCTGAGGGGTGGTTGTAGCCAGGGGGGAGGTTGCTCTCTTCTCTCAGGTGGCCAGCGCCAGAACGAGAGGACACAGCCTCAGGCTGCGCCAGGGGAAGTTTAGGCTCGAGGTGAGGAGAAAGTTCTTCACTGAGAGAGTCATTGGCTACTGGAATGGGCTGCCCAGGGAGGTGGTGGAGTCGCCGTCCCTGGAGCTGTTCAAGGCAAGGTTGGACGTGGCACTTGCTGCCATGGTCTAGCCTTGAGCTCTGTGGTGAAGGGTTGGACTTGATGATCTGTGAGGTCTCTTCCAACCCTGATGATACTATGATANGGAGAACCTTATGGGGAATATCACAATAAATGGCTTATTAATAACTATATTACAATGACTAGCGTAACTGTTAAACAGAGATTTTTCACCGTGGCTACTGCTGCTTGGGGTCTATATACTGTTTGCCCAGCAGGGTGGGCTGAAAGTTTTCTGCTCTATGGCAGGCACAATAGAAGTTAGAGAGGTATTTACTCACAATTTGATTAATTATAAATCACCCTCCAGGCTATGTCACAGCCTATATAAAACGTCCAACTCCTTAGGGTCTCTGCCCGTGGGCTCCGAGTCTGGAATACTGCTGGCTTCAGGGGCAATAGTCTCTGACCATAGCTGCTGGGTCCTTCTGGCTGCTGTCTCCAGGGAACTCCCAGGCAGGATTTGCAGGTGCAGAGAAATACGATCCTGTGCAGACGAATAGGTCTGCACCTGGTGACTCGTGGCGATGGCACACACCAGGCAATAAGGCAGTGGGCATGCAGTGGGATGCACGGCTGCACGGGGAGTCTGAGCCCCGTAATGACAGGCTGAAGTGAGTGCCTGCACCGGTGAGCAAAAGAGGAATGCTGGCACGTGAATGCACCTCTATTTATTAACTGTGGGTCGAGATCAATGGTCTCATTGGCCACCAATAACCAACCAGGCTTGCAGTCAGCCAACCTTGCCATAATAGGCAAGGAGCCACAGGCCTGGACTTTACAAATATGGGGCTCACATGGGCCTAGCACCCAGCAAGCATGAGCTGAGCATGTGGGGGCTTACACAACCTAAAGCCTGGGCAGGCCAGACTCCACGTGGCACCAGGCCCGTTGTGCCCTTTTGTGCTGGCCGTGTGCTCACCCCTGATTAAGAATCAGGAAAAACATGTCCAGGCAAGGCAAGGCATATGCAAGTCTGGTTTTGGGCCTATGGGCCCTTCATGACAGCTGGTCACAAGGATGAGTTGTCAAATTATCAGAACAGGAAAATATTGAGATACTTGACCTCAAGAGTCATATTTGTTCACCATGCTGCTGAATGGTATGATTTGATTATTCTTCTCAGTCAAGGCTCCAAACTCATGCCATCTAGGTATCACCTTCTGACTTTCCTCTACATTAAGGGTGAAAGATGGTGTCTTCTTCAAGCAGGAGCAGAAAAACAATGAGGTTCAAGATTATTGTGTTCCTCCAGAAGAGTAATTCAGATTTCTGTGCTACTCCTTTCTGTCTGCTCTTCAGCAATTCCCTCTCCCACTCAATTGTTTCCTCTAAAATTCTTCACTTATACCAGGCAGCTATCTATCTATTTATAGATATCTATCTATATCTCAGGATATCTATAGATATCTATCTATCTATACCTCAGGTAGCACTTTGTTAAATGTTATAGAATCATGCTAACATAAAATATTCCAACATCTCTTTTGTCTAGAAAATCATTTACATTTGTCCAGAAAACCAGGAAGCTATTGGAGTAGTTTGGCATAATCTGCTCTGTTGTGAACCTATCTTTATCAGATAGGTTTCCAAACCATTTGAACGCTGATCTTTGGCTACAAGTTTCACGCTGGTACTAGACCAAACATAGGTTGTTTAAGATGTTGTTTGATAGAATTACAAAAGAGCTTATACTTTACAAAACATAATAAAGATGAAGAAGGGATAAAGTCTCACAGGAGACCTCGATCTCTACAACCACCTGACAGAAGGTTCTAGCAAGATGAGGGTTAGTCTCTTCTTCCAAGTCACAAGTGATAGGAGAAGAGGCCTCAGGTTGCACCAAGGGAGGCTTAGGCAGAATTATAGGAAAAAATTCTTCACTGGAAGGGTTGTCAAGCTCTGGATCAGGCTGCCCAGGGAAGTTGTGGAGCCACCATCCCTATTAGTGTTTAGAAGACATTTAGATGTGCTACTAGAGGCATACTTTTTTGGCAACCAGCAGATAACAGTTGAAATTGATGATCTTAGAAATCTTTCCCATGATTTGATGATACTGTATATATTTATTATATAGACTATAGTGCCAATAGCGATGTCAGTAACCCTTGCCATTGCTGTGTTCCCTTCTGATATTACAAAATGCATAAATAGGCTTTATGGCCACAAAAACTGTCTGAAAGTTTGTGTTAACAAATAAGAAGCTGAGTACTCCTTTTTCTCTGGTTTTCCTTCAGCTATGTATGCTCAGGTATTTAATTAGTATAGCTTATCTGATCTGTTCTCAGTTGCTTTCTGCAGTATCTAGCCATTTACATCTGCACACAGTGGGTGTTAGGCAGCACAGCTCTGATGTGCCATATTTCAGTGACCTTTCACAGATATGAATACAAGGTATCAGAGAGATCAGTAAATTGGCCCGTCTTTGGACAATAGGCAGATTACCAGCTGGAGTGTGCTTGAGTGGCCTCCTAAGGAAAAATGTCAGTAAAGAATGAAACAAGATAGGATGCAACATCATTGTTTTGGTGTGTCATATTTTCAGCTTTGTTCTGATATTGAAGATCTGTTCTCTGAGAACTCAGGGGTTTGTACTTATACACACAGGCACAAAACTGCTACAAGGATGCTCTCAAACTGCAAGCAGCTTGTACTAGATGATCATCATAACCCGTTCCAGCAGAAGTACATTCTATTCCATTCTATTCCATTCCATTCTATTCCGTTCTATTCTGTTCTGCTAGCTAGTAGCTAGAAGATTAAAGTACAGCTTATTCTGTTCTGCTGATCGGCACAGCGAGTGACTTTGCTTACATTTTGCATCACAAACCAGATGTGCTAAGTGAATACATGAAGGTGACATGGTAATTTACCAGATTCTAGCTTGATCTAGCAGCAGTTCAGGAGGTTCATTACAAATTTTATATTGTGGTCTTAGTGCTTGTCTTCAGCAACTACCTTGTGACCCACTGGGGTTTAACAAGCTTAGAAGGGAGAGACACTAATACGAGGACCAGACAATATGCTTAACCACAGAGAAGCCACTTTGTATAAGCTAAGCAATCCTGCTTAAATAATTCCAGTGGGATAATCTTGTATTTCCTAGTAAGCCAGTCTATTCTGGGTTATTCAATGCCTAAACATGGACTTGGAGTTCATACTTCCTTTTACATCTTTTTACTGCCACCTGATATGCAAGACATCTGTGGCATCTACCATAACAAAGTTATTACAAGAGATGAGCACAGACTATAGGTGGCTCAGAGCTAGTCAAGCAGGGGTGATCCCAGGTGAATGTCATCTAGTCACTGCCATATACCTACAAAACTAGTAAGTGTATAAAGGTACTTGCCTCAAAGAATGAGTGTTCTCCATGGGAGGGTGGGCTTTGCACATAGTTCTTTGGGTTTTATTTTTTATCAGACTATAAAATCTGCCAAAGAAGGACGTTTTCCTCCTAACAGTATCCTAGAAGATTTCCTGACAAACTAGTCTCAAGCTTTATACTGGGGAGAAAGGCAGAAACATATTTCTCAGTTTGGAGCTTTCATGAAAATATTTATATACTCCTACTCAGTATCACTCAGCTGATTCAAAAGATTGTTAGTAGAAAACATGGTAACAGAGAGGTGAACTAGAAATGCTCTCTAATATCAGCTCTTTGCATCTGTACTTCAAAGTAACTGGTCATACGCACACAAAACTCACAAGACATCCTTCTGCTTCCTAAGCAGCTGGTTCATCTCGTTCTCTACTTCAAATACACTTGAAGGTTTGGAATTGGGGCTGTGCTTCATTCTTCTGTGCTTTGCTTAGCCCTTTGTATGTCTACAAAGGTTTTCTTATTATTGTTATTGGTCACCTATTCTTATTTCTTCTACATTAAGATTCACTGCTGTTGATGCAACAAGCCTGTTTTGTCAAGTCACACTTTCCAGAATGATCCTCCAATATTTCAGCTTCTTTTTTTTTTTTTTTTTTTTTAATCAATAGCTTATGGATCTCATCTGGAGATGGATCAGCCATATCTCTTTCTTGAATCTCTCTCTGCCTCAACTAGACTGTCTTATTTTGTCCTTCAGTGTACACCTGTCTTTGACTCCAATGGTTGCTAGATCTTTAACTTCTAAAGTAGGTTGCAATCAGTGAAGACTGTAATCTGCATTTGACCTCTATGCTTTGTTCCTACATATACTGGGGGGAAACACTACTGACCACGTAGAATTCTCATGTAACTTTTTTTCCTTGTATAAATACTAAATTAGTATTTTCAAACTAATTTAGAAACATCAACTCTTGCTTGATTTCATTTTATCTAAGTGAATCGACTGCTTAGGAAACCAGCCAAGGAAGTCTTGGAAATATGTCTTACTTAGAGTGCTAGGAGATCTTTTCATCAGCTTCTTTTGCTGTTTTTAGTTTTGTCTCAAGTACTAGTCATGCTTTCAGCCCAGCAGATAGATTTCTTTCTCAGGTAAATCTTTAGGTTTTATGTCAATAACAACTATGTCCACCCTTAGTATTTAAGGTCTGGATTTTTCTCCATTTGCACTACTTAGCCTGAGTTTTTAAATGGTTCTTTCTTCCAGAAAGCGTGTTCTATGGAAGTTAGTCAGAGCTTATTTGACTAAATAGTTACTGTTAGCTATCAAAATCATTATGAAAACTGTGCTCTCATATTTTTTTTTCCCACCATGAGAAGACAGAGTCTTTGAAGTCCTGAAATTGTATATGTTCTTTACTTCACTATTAAGTGAGAAAACTTTACTGAAACACCAGTTGTAAAAGATCTGGAGACCTTGCAGGCCTTCAGGCTGAGAATTAGTCTAAGTTTCATAGTCACACTTTGGTTCTAGTAACAGATAACCAGATACAGGCTTATAGAAAGAAAAGTCTGGAATGTGATATTTTGGAGAGCAGGATGGAGGTCGTGTGAAAGGAATAATTCATTAGGAACTTTCTGGGCTGAAATATTAACAAGCTTTTACCATAAATTCTCTTCCTCCTCACCACAGAGCGTATGCATTTAGAATACTGAAGTATTTGAAGTATTTAAAGTATTTAAAATTCAGGAGCACTCTAAAGAAAGGTAATTTGAAACAATGGAAAAGCCTAGAAAATATCTTCACTGGTTTTCAGTTTATCGTGCTTTCTGCTGTCTTTGGACCTCTTCTTGGATGGCTATCTTCAGTGTCTTCTGTACCTCTTGCAAGAACAGATGCAACAATGCTGCTTTCAAGCATTTACTACAAATCATACACTTTCCACCTGAGCTGATCTAGATAGCTCTTCATGTTCTTTCTCATTTGAATTTGATCTTATTTGTGCCCATGGCAGTCATTGTTGAAGACAGGTGAAAGATATTAGGGCACTGCAAGGCTGAACTTGGATCCTGCTCCTCCACAGTTCCTGGGAACTCACAGACAGAGAGGTTACAGAGGTTAAAATAAATTGTCCCTCTATTGTGGCCGTTCTGCATTGCACAATTTATTTTAACCTCTGTAACCTCTCTGTTGCATATTATTCACTGGAAAATATTTCAGTAGAAAAAAATGCACTAGCTATGCTCAGTTCTTACACTGTCTTTTAAATGCTCCTCATTCATTCATTTTAACAAAGGGAAAATGGCTTTCAGACCAGTTACTCCCTTGGGAAGGACTCAATGCAGAGTAGAGAAACAGGGGAGTTCTCCTATCAGTAGCTCCGAAGCCCCAAAGAAGCACTGAGTAGCTTCTCTACTAGTAGTAGAGAACAGTGACTGTTAGTGACTGAGCCAAAACATTCTCTCTCCCTCTTTGCTGTTTTCAGCACAAGAAATTGTGATGGAGAGTTTTACAAGTTGCTATTCACTAACATATGGGATACCAAATATTTTCTACACAGTTGGATAGTAAATTAAGATGGTAAAGGCTGTTTCATGAATGGCATTTTAATGGAAGCCGCCATGATTATAGGTATTGCAAACTGTCAGTATCTTTACTTTCATAAGGTGATTCAGCCATACTGATTTTACTAACATCTAGTCCTGTATTCCTGCTCACAGTCAGCTGTGTGAAGAGTTCTATAATAACTGCAGCTGAGGCAGAGCTGTACTGATACAGGCCAAGCCTATAGGCCTGGTCAGAGATGCTGGTGTCTGTGTGTGCATATGGGATACCGGAGAGGCTGAGTAATTGGCAAATGTTAAATTCTCTCCATAGGAAGTGAGGTAATTAAAGAAAGAAATATCTTGCTTATCCAAATACATGGGACTTAGACAGTCTAGACTAAAGACTGACTTCAGTCTACTTTGTGTAAAATCTTTTGCTTGTTCTGTGCAAATAATGTCACAGAACAGTTGAAGAGATCTCCAGATACCATCCAGTCTAATCACCTTCTCCAACATGGTCAGCCAGAGCAGGTTGCTCAGGACACTGTCTGGTCAGGGTCTCAGCATCTCCACAGATGGAGTGCCTGGGTTTGTTTCCCCTTAGCTACTTCTGGAATTGGCACTTACCTTCATTAAGCTTCACAGTGCTCTTGTGTACTCATTTCTCCAAGCTGTCCACATCCTCTAAATTGTAGCACACATATTCAAGATACAAGCCTTCCATTTCTGTGCCTTCTCCACACTAGCCAAGTCCTGTATCCAGTTCATCAGTGAAGATATTAAGTAGTATTGCCCCCAGTATAGGTAACCCTGCACTCCAGGGGTACCCCACTAGTGACTGGCCTTCACGTGGACTTTAAGCTGCTAATTGCAAAAACAATTATCAGTAAAGTCCTACAGAAGGTAATTCAGAGGTAGTATCACAGAGGATCATTTTCTGGAGCAGCACAGATTTCCTTTCAGGGACTTCACTTGCTGAGATGGCCATAGCATTTTGCTCACTTTAAGCACTACAGCAGAAAAAAAGCCTGAATGAGCTCACTTTTGAAGCAGTGGTTACCACTCTCTCCAGAGAGTGGCAGTGACCACAAGGCTAAGGGTAGACATATCTCCTAAGGAAAGACCCAGCACCTATTCACTTTCCGTTGAGAGCAAGACCGATAGTGAAAAATCCTATTCTTTCCTGTTTGAGCTTTTGGAAAATATGTAGTCACATTGTGCCACCAAGAAGTCCATCCCTCAAAAAAAAAACCCAACAAATGAAATATTTTTGCTGCTTGGGAAAAAAAAAATTAAAAAAAAAGACAAACAAACAGAAAACCATTCACAAACAACCCAGAAACAAACACCACAGCAATCTAACCTTTTCGTGCTTATCTGGGTGCATTAGAATAAAATCATACTTCTTCTGCAGAAACATTTATTTTCTGTTACTATTTAATCAAAGGAGGTTATTTTAGGGTTTAGAATATTAACTGTTGTTCTTCATGTGTCAAAAAAAGGCCTGGTAAAGAACCTTTAAAGAACTTTGCAGAAGGGAACAATTGCAATAAGGAGAAGATACAGTTGGTGAGG
Organism: Tricholaema leucomelas; assembly: GCA_013400475.1. Taxonomy (NCBI): domain Eukaryota; kingdom Metazoa; phylum Chordata; class Aves; order Piciformes; family Lybiidae; genus Tricholaema lacrymosa; species Tricholaema leucomelas. The sequence goes on along the minus strand of WAAF01014655.1, from coordinate 4,728 downwards.
TTTGGGTGAAGATACTTGTCATGCTGGGTATTGGGCTGTGCTGTTGACTACTTTTCAGTATAGTGTCACAGAGACAGGTCTCAGGGGCCATCCCTTGCAGCTGTCAGAAAGGTGCAGTCTCCATGCTGCAGCCTCCATGCTGCAGCACACACTGGGACCCCTCACCTTTCCCTTACTCAGACAAACATAAATATTCATATTTTGACTTTGCCTCATCTACATTCCCTTCAGGAAGTAAATATCCCTTCTCTTATTCTCCCATGACTCATCTACAAGCTTTTCCACTTCTAAAGTGTTTTATTTTGTCTTGTCTCGTACTTGTTTATCTTGGGTGAAATCTTAACCTCACTGAAGTCAGTGGCAAAACTCCCACTGACTCAGATAGAGACAGGATTTTTTCTTTTGTCTGATTAGATTGTGGGTGTGTTTGCCTTGAATATACTCAATCTTGTCCTGGTTTGATTATAGCTTTTGGATAAGAGCCACACTACATCTCTGTAAGGTGTGTAAGCATTTGCTATTCTAAGTCTTAAAGAATAACAATTAATGTGAAGGATTTTCTGCCACAGTTCAAGAAGGTGTGGATGGACGCAAATAAAGGAAATTAAACATAACTTTCAATGTTTCAGACCTAATATTTCTGCACAATGAAGGCAGAGACAACAGAGAAGAAAAGATTGCTCCTATTATTCGAGGCTCAGGGCTTATGAAGCATATCCACAGTGTTATACTGCATTGCAACAGCCGTTGCAGGGCAATGCTGATGCCACAGAAGCCATAAGGGCCTGGGTGATACAAATGCAATAATTGCTCAGACAGGCTTAACACAAGAGAAGAAAGCAGTTCCCGTGCCAACAACCCAGAAGTCCTGGATGACAACTACAGGACAAAACAGACCACTAAAAAGTGCAAAGACTAAGGTAGAAAGCAGGAGGTCTGTGTTCAGATCTGCCTCCTTGCAGAACATTTTGCTGATCAATCCTGGCAGGCACTGAAGTGTTGGAGGGGAAACATGGTCAGTGCCAGTGCCACATGGGATCAACAGCCTCACCTTACTTCCTGGCATCTTCTGCTCTCAAACTGGGAAAAGCAGACTCATTTCCCTTTATATGTATGGAATCAGGGCTGCCTTTTGCAAAGCTCCTTCCTTTCAGCACAGGCAGTGACTTCCCAAAAGATAAACACATTTTCACTTGCCAAGACCATCTTCAAGAGAAATTCTACACATTTTTTTTCTTGGGTCCTCAGAAACTTGACTGAAGAGCATGTGCAGATGAGCCATAGACTAGGTGGAATAGCTAAAAATATCTATTTGTTCATGTAAAGATCTGTAAACTAACAAACTGACGAACTACACAGTGCACTGCTGCCAACAGCTGATAAGTTCTTCTGGAGTAAGTAATAGCTCTAAAAGATTTATCCTCTGTATGCCTCAAGGCTGCTAAAGAAGGAAGTCTGCCCTGGCACTTTTTGCCCAACAGAATCTTATGAAAGTCTAAGTTATTTATCTCTTGGGATAAGGCAGTGATTTTGTGATGTGTTAAGCACATCTTATGCCACAAAGACTGGGTATAAATAAAGCAGTCACTACCTGCCAGCCTGATAGATTTTTTTGGTTTTTTTTTGCAAGGCTTGCTTTTGAATTTATAATGGAATAAATGGATGATTCAGACATCTGTTGAAGTACGAAAGCAAAGATCTTCGTGATCTCTGGAGGTCCCTTCCAACCTGTAACATTCTGTGATTCTGTGATTTATCACAACTAGCATTAACGCTACCAGAAGTGACTCGATCAGGAAAAGATCTGGTGTGGTTCTCTCAACCCAATTTATCCATCATCTTTTTGACCAGATAATCCAAAAATATTCAGAATGGATGATTGTTTCCTTCCAGAAGTTAAAATTCCTTTCCTGTAAATCTGCTTTTGCTCCATGCTTCACATTTACATAAACAGATGTACCCATCATTCTAGGCTGTGCTTTGCAGTTATTACCAAAAATACCAACATACAAAAAGGCTTCATTAGATAAAAGACACAGTTCAAAAAGACCACTGGCCAAGTCATAGCCCTAAACTATATTCCAGAAGATGGCAAATCCTAGAGCTGTGATAATAAGTGATAACTACTAACTTGTGTGATACCTTATATATTTCTGTTTTGCTTTGACTTTTATCTGGAAGTTAAATTATTTAACAACCTTAAAATAATTATTATTTGTTTTTTATCAAAAAACCTCTTGGACTTATACAGTCTTCAAAATCATCAGAAGTTGCCAATATTTCCATTTCACAGGGACATATATATGTGTGCATATACATATTATACATACATCCCTATTAGATGGATTCAGCAAGTAACTGAAGAATACAGGAAGAATTTCCAGCTGCATATTTGAATGTAAAGTGATCAAATGAAAGTTTGATCTTAAAACCCAATGAAGCTGATTTCCAGCGATGTTTGTGGAAATTAAGCACAAAGAGGAAAGAGATTCCACCAAGGGGAAGCCATGAAATATTTTCTATTGACTAAGCATGGAAAATCTTTTTGAGATGCTGCTTAGTGCTTTCAGTTGTTAACAGCTGCGCTATCAAATCTCACATCAAATTCTATTTACCTTGTAGGAAATAAAACCAAAACAAAGCCCAAGCAAACAAAACAAAGAAGTTAAACATTTCATGCAGTTTATTACAAAACTAAGCACTAAGTTAATTTTTTTTTTGTGCAATGTAACAGGAACAGACATCCTTTCAAAAGAAGAATTATCAAATGCTGAGCTCAGAGAGGAAAGATAAGCAAAAATAATGTGATCTTTTGATTGAGATATCCAGGGTTGGGATATATTGAGTATGTTTCAACATAGTAACTTGATATATATTTACTAAATTGTTTGGCACATTCAGCATGTCCCTGGGGAACTGTTGGAGGGAACTAGCAGTACATTTTTCACTCCTTCCCTGTGCATTAGCAGACATAAGGTCACACTAGTATAGCAAAGACGGGTGCAGACTCAGGCTCATTAGCTCTCAGCAAGCTAGCCAGATGAGGCAGCCTGGTGTTTTCCTTTCATCATTCAAGCTTGAAAGGAAACTGTCGGCAGTAGCCTGCTCTTAAAACAATGAAAATTTAGGTGACAGGAATCTCATTAGCTGGAAGGTAGCATTCAGTGGAGATAAAGGTTTCTAGGTAAAGATTTCTCTCTTATGCAACACATATGCATAAACTTACTAGAAAACCACATACTTTCAATGCAAAAATCCATGCATGAAAAGAGTAAATAGTTCTTGTTAGATTATAGAAACCATGTATCAGTGAATTACAAATATTGCAGGAAAATCAATGTCTGGATGATCATTTTCCTTTCAGAATAATGTATATAATATATCCTAGATATATATACACATTTACAGAACAGCAGTTTAATCTGTAACCTTTGCCACAGAATTTATACTTTCCCCACATGTGCTTTCTTTGTCTTGCACAGAAATAAAATGCAGAAAAAGTGAAAGACTGTGAATGCTGTTATTGTCAGAGCTTTCCAGGCTAAATCTGTGATGTAGGCAATGCTTGAAGATTAAATGTCTTTTGCATTCCAGTTACGGTATGTGAAAGTCTGTTGATGTTTTATTGGTAATATTTCCTTTGTGTAAAATTTTAAGTCGAGTGGAGCTGTTTACTTTGCAGATCTCCTAAAGTCCATGAGATCTGGCACCGAAGACATGTTTACCTTAATTTTGTACTTTTCTGTACTTCACCCCAAAACTCATGTAACACCAAGGTATTTCCCTGCTTATGTTGTATAGGAAATGGGAACCTGATGGTCCTAATAATAGTTTCTGAATTCCCTGGTGGAGACAGGAGGTTGGTTTGTCACGGTGTTGCTCCAAGGTGTTAGCAAACATTGGAAGAAGAGTAGTTTCTCTGAGTCCAGATGTCAGATATCAAGAGTTTGATCACCAGAGGTGTAAAATGCTAAGCTTCCCATTAAAAAAAATTGGCACTTTACTCACTCCCTGGGACTGTTTTGAAAATCATAGATGTAACAGGCTAGATTTGTCCTTTCAGTTTGCATTTCAGCTTCTAATATATTTTCTTAGACTACTTCTCACTCAGTATTAACTTCCCCTTAATGAACCCCGACCTCAGCTGCTACGTTCCATCTTTTTATGAACTTCCCATTCTTATCTCTCCCTAGTTCTGTGGGACATGTTCTCTCCCCAGGAGGCAGGAATATAATCACCTCTGTTATTACTCTCTTGGTAGCACTGAGGAGCCCAAGCTGCCAGTCAGCACAGCCAGGAAAGACTCTACAGGAAATATCCCCATGGCCCAGCTGATGATAGTCAACCAACTGAGATCTGGCTGAGACTACTACAAGACAGCCTCCAAAACCCATCTAGATAACTTCTCTTGGCAACTTCCTAACCTCCAGTTCATGACTTGATACAAGGAATGGAGGACTTGATTTTGTTCTCTGAGATGCCTTCTTTTCTTCAGCCCACTATGAATTTTCTCCCAGTTGCTTTATCATATCTTATCCTGTAAAATCCTAAAGACCAAACCTACTGGACTCACTCTTTCAATGTTCTTCCTTGCATTAGGACTTTTGCCACAGTTTGGAGAAAGAGTTGCATCCTGTAGTACATTCTATTTTCACTTAAGCTGATTTTTTTTTCCTTTTTTTAAAATTAGTTTATTAAATTATAATAAATAATATACCAGTGTATAAA
>WAAF01014638.1:39155-72344 GCA_013400475.1 Tricholaema leucomelas | reverse complement strand
TCCAATAGCTCAGGACCAAGTAATTTTGGACTTCTGTACAAATGCAGGAGGTTCCAGTTGCTCCAAGTAAAGTAGTTTTTGCTCTCTATACAAATGCAGTAGGTTGCAATTATTCAGGATCAAGTAATTTTGGACCTCTCCACAAATGCAGTAGGTTCCAATTGCTCAGGACCAAGTAAAGTAATTTTTGCTCTTTGGGCAAATGCAGTAGGTTGCAATTATTCAGGATCAAGTAATTTTTGACGTCTGCACAAATGTAGTAGGTTGCAGTTGTTCAAGACCAAGTAAATTTGGACCTCTGTACAAATGCAGTAGGTTGCAATTATTCAGAACCAAGTAATTTTGGACCTCTCTACAAATGCAGTAGGTTCCAATCATTCAGAACCAAGTAATTTTGGACCTCTCTACAAATGCAGTAGGTTGCAATTCTTCAAGACCAAGTAATTTTTGCTCTCTGTACAATTATTCAGGACCTAGTAGAGTAATTTTTGGTCTCTGTTGCAGAGATCTGCACACTGCCAGCAGGAGCACTCACAATATACTCAAATTTACTGTACCAGGTGGTCTTGAGCACCATTAGATAACTTTAGGGTGCAATAAAAGACTGAGAAATATTTCTTTAAGAGTGAGACATATCTCTTCAAGAAAAACAAAGAATGAATTTGGCTGTTGGCTGTAGATAATTCATTATACCTGAGGATTAACATGGCTCACTGCTGCATTTGTTCTGTGTTCCAAATGACATAAATTAATGTTGAGTCTATTCCCATTCTGACTCCACTGTGGAAGAAGAGTGCAATGGGAAGGCACGACAGTGACAGTTCATGCTCTTTTCAGTCCTCACATAACACACAGACTTATTAGTCATAGTACAATAGCTGCAAAAAGAACCCCTTTTTTTAACAGACTACACTTGAAAAGACCTAGACCAAATACATTTAAAGACTACAGTGGATTCTCAGTAGTATAAAGATAGACAAGAAACACTTTATAGATAGAAAGGAGAGTCAGGTGTGGCAGTCAAAGCAGAATTTGGGCCACTGACCCTGCCAGGCCACCATTATAACATTTTCAAATCTGAATTTTAAATCCCTGCAAGCATTTTTAAAGTTATTTTAGTGGCTTCATGGCAGAATACCAACAAAATTCTGTTTCCTACCACCAGCATGGGCACCTTGCTGAAGCATGACGTTTTCTCTCTCATCTGTTCCCTAAGTTCAAGTTTATCCTCCTCCCATCATTTGTTTGCTGAATACCTTATTTTTCATGAATTTGGAATGACTTCGGTACACTTCCATCTGCTTCATTTCCTCTTCACGTTCCTCTGTGCTCAGAGCCCCATTGGACTTCAACATCTGAATCTCCTCTTCCAAATCCCGGAGGCCACGCTCCATGGAAGAAATTTTTGAATCCTGAAAAGGATTAGAAGAGACAGATAAAGACACAGTTAGAGGGTTTGTTAACATACCACTGGAGTAGAAAAAGGAAAGGAAATGATCTCAGGCAGGGATGCCATCCAGAGGGACCTGGACAGGCTGCAGAGGTGGGCACAAGCCATCTTCATAAGGTTCAACAAGACCAAGTGCAAGGTCCTGCAGCTGGGTCAAGGCAATGCCAAGCACAAATCCAGGCTGGGCAGGGACTGGCTGGAGAGCAGCCCTGAGGAGAGGGACTTGGGGGTGCTGATGGATGAGAAGCTCAACAGGAGCCAGCAGTGTGCACTTGCAGCCCAGAGAGCCAAGGAGAGCCTGGGCTGCAGCAGGAGAAGTGTGGCCAGCAGGGCCAGGGAGGTGATTCTCCCCCTCTACTCCACCCTGGTGAGACCCCACCTGGAGTACTGCATCCAGTTCTGGAGCTCCTATGACAGGAGGGATGTGGAGATGCTGGAGTGTGCCCAGAGAAGGGCCATGAGGATGCTCAGAGGGCTGCAGCAGCTCTGCTATGAGGACAGACTGAAAGAGTTGGGGCTGTGCAGTCTGGAAAAGAGAAGGCTCCCAGGTGACCTTCTTGTGGCCTTCCAGGATCTGAAGGGGGACTACAAAATAGCTGGGGAGGGACTTTTTAGGTTCTCAGGAAGTGACAGGACTGGGGGGAATGGAGCAAAGCTGGAGGTGGGGAGAGTCAGACTGGAGGTGAGGAGGAAGTTATTGAGCATGAGAGTGGTGAGACCCTGGAATGGGTTGCCCAGGGAGGTGGTTGAGGCCCCATCCCTGAAGGTGTTTAAGGCCAGGCTGGCTGAGGCTGTGGGCAGCCTGATCTAGGGTAGGGTGTCCCTGCCCATGGCAGAGGGGTTGGAACTAGATGATTCTTGTGGTCCCTTCCAACCCTGATGGATTCTATGATTCTGTGATCTGTGGGACATGTAACTCCTCTTGACATTTACTCTTGCCTACAGAACCCAGCACACATGCCTTGACTCAGCATCTGCCTGAGTGCTCAAGTGCTGAGTTTTCTATTTTTAATGTCTTCCAAAGAAAGCAAGAGTCCAGTACTGAAAGAAAACATGGTTAGTGGTAGGGACACAGTATATGGTGAATAAATGCAGGAAATAAAGGTGCCTTAGTCAGCATAAATCAGAGAAATCTGATTCTGATTAAATGAGAAAAAAAAAAGCTTGTTATTACTAGTAATTTAAGTGAGGTCACCAATGGATAACATTGAAAACATCATGGAATCATCACAGAATCATCATAGCCTGGAGAAGAGGAGGCTCAGGGCAGATCTCATTGCTGTCTACAACTACCTGAAGGGAGGCTGTAGCCAGGTGGGGTTGGTCTCTTCTGCCAGGCAAGCAACAGAAGAAGGGGACACAGTCTCAAGCTGTGTCAGGGGAGGTCCAGGCTGGATGTCAGGAGGAAGTTTTTGACAGAGAGAGTGATTGGCATTGGAATGGGCTGCCCAGGGAGGTGGTGGAGTTGAGCACTATCAGGGATGGCAAGACAAGACTGGATGGGGCACTTAGTGCCATGGTCTGGTTGACTGGATAAGGCTGGGTGCTAGATTGGACTGGATGAGCTTGGAGGTCTCTTCCAACTTGGTTGATTCTATGATTCTGTGATTTCTAAATTGTAATCTATTAAAGCAGTCAAGTTTTTTTATTCCTCTCTCACAAAATATTTTGTCTTTCCTTAAATACAGGTAAGATCTGAAGCTCCTCTCCATTTTTTCGTGAGCCAACCCCTTCATCCGTTTTTTGGGTGTGATAATCAAAGCACAAAAGATTTTCACATACAGGCTGAGATGTTTCCAAAGGACCTGGTCAGACCTGTTTAATTGTTTATGCTTAAGGTAACATCACTCAAGTGGTCTTTTGCAACCAAAAATTCACACAGGCAGTAAGGGGAAGTGAAATGTTTTAATTTACAACTTAGTTTCAGCGCTCAGATCATTTCCCAGAAATGCCAATGTTTCTCATTTGATAGTATAGATGGTTTATTGTTACCAGATGGTCAATTAGTCTTCATTACTACCGACCACAAAGATGACTAATAGAAGAAAGACAGAGTAGAAAGGTGGGAAATGACTGTGGAAAGTGCTAAGATGGAATGGAAAAGCTTGGAAGGGGAAAAAATGTAAGGAAAATAAAAAGGCAAAGGTAAAGAAGAAGGGAGAAAGAGAGGATATGAAAATATATCCTCCTAATGTATCCTCCTAATATAGGCTAATATATTCCCTCCTAATATAAGAGGAAGTTCTTCACAGAGAGAGTGATTGGCATTGGAATGGGCTGCCCAGAGAGCTGGTGGAGTCACCATCCCTGGAGATGTTCAAGCAAAGCCTGGATGAGGCACTTAGTGCCATGGTCTGGGTGACTGGATAGGGCTGGGTGCTAGGCTGGACTGGATGATCTTAGAGGTCTCTTCCAACCTGGTTGATTCTATGACTCTATGAAAATGGAAGCCAACAGTTTGCAAAGGCAGTTTCCAGTGTTTTAACTGTTCAAATCCTGCCTGATGCACTTTATGGCTTATTCAATATCAAATATGATTGAATAAAGCTCCACAAACCACGAAGTGCAGTTGTAGCTCCTGAGCCCTTGGCAAATTGCCACTGTTCCATTAAGGTACTCAGGTTAATAATTGAAGAACTCAATCACAAATTGACGTAGATAAGGCAGGTTTACGATGCCAGGCAGACATCTTTCTAGCTGTATGATCCATCCTTTTAAATGGGTTTTGACTTAGCAAATTGGTAACTTTGTTGACACAAAGAATGCAAAGCAGTATTTCAACATTGGTTCTATAAATAGAAAATAACCCACATAATCATAAACCTCCACTAATCCATCCTGCCCATCCTTGTAATACAATGGGCTCTTGCTAAAGTGACAGAGAGCTGTTCATGCTGCTGCAGGCAAGCAGAAGGCAGGTTTCTAATGTGGCAGGCAGCAGCTCTGCCTTTCAACAGATCAGTAATTAAAAAATATGTTAAGGAAAAAGAGTGATTTTAAATCAGAAGACTGACAGAAGCATGTAGCATTTGGCAGTCACCTTACATATGTGTCCTGATAGGGCACAGATCCTGCCAGGCAGGTTTAACCCTGGCTCTCCTCCTTCTGTCGTGCTGGGGTCCAGGAGTAAGTCAGATGAGTTCTGTGTTCAGTTTTGGGCTCCCCAGTAGAAGAGGGACAAGGATCTGCTAGAGAGGGTCCAGCAGACAGGTATGAGGAGGATTAGGAGACTGGAGGGCATGGCTTATGAGGAGAGGCTGAGGGACCTGGGACTTTTCAGTCTGGAGAAGAGAAGACTGAGAGGGGTTTGATAAAGGTTTATAAGTATCTGAGGGCTGGCCAGGAGTGGGGGGACAGGCTCTGCTCTCTGCTCCCTGGGATAGGACAAGGAGCAATGGGTGTTAAGCTGCCTTCCTGCACCCTGCCTTTCTGTATTCAGCCTTCCTGCACCCTGCCTTTCTGTATTCAGCCTTCCTGCACCCTACCTTTCTGTATTCAGCCTTCCTGCACCCTGCCTTTCTGTATTCAGCCTCCCTGCACTCTGCCTTTCTGTATTCAGCCTTCCTGCACTCTGCCTTTCTGTATTCAGCCTTTCTGCACCCTGCCTTTCTGTATTCAGCCTTCCTGCCTCTCCTCGTCTGCAGCTCATTGAAGGCAGCCACACGTATGCAGCTCACACCCGCCAGCTTAGCAGCATCTCTTCCCTCTGCCTGAAATATTGTATATGCTATCCTGGGATCATCATTGCAAGTTTGAAAGCATCTCTCATACAGGAGACTTACTGAGGGACCAAAAGAGTGGTGAGCACATCTGCTGGAGTGAATGCCAAGACTTCATAGGCATAGTTAGAATCTTTCCTGTTCCCACATTCCTATTTTCCAAGTTCTGGTCGTTTAAACTGTTTAATTCTGTGCAACTGCTTCTTGACCACCAAAAATCCAAAGAACCTCAGGGAATTTTCCCGATTTTTGAATATTAATAATAACAATGATATTCATTAAATGAAGAGTCATAATTCATAAAGATGATTAATTTCCAAGACAATATAACTCATTTTGCACAGAACAAACTACTGCAGCCTGTGAGCAATCATTTACCTTCATCTCAATAACAGTTTGCAGAGCCTTTGTCTTGGCTGTGTCAGGAGCGTTTTCAAATCGACGATGGATCTCCTAGAACAGCAAGAAAATAAAGTGTTAGCCTAATGGCATTTTGTCCCACTTAACAAACAGAAATCAAATTACTAGAAGCTTCTCTTTCTAATAGCATCATTCAGTGCTGCTTTCTGATGCTACCAGTTCAAATGCTTTGTTTTCTCATTTCTCGTATGGAAGAAAGGAGTCAACAGTCTGTACTCAGCACTGGTCAGGCCACACCTTGAGTCCTGTGTCCAGTTCTGGGCTCCTAAATTTAAGAAAGATGTTGAGGTACTTGAATATGCCCAGAGAAGGGCACCAAGGTTGGGGAGGGGGCTGGAGCACAGCCCTGTGAGGAAAGGCTGAGGGAGCTGGGGGAGTGCAGCCTGGACAAGAGGGCAGACATCATTGCTATCTACAACTACCTGAAGGGAGGCTGTAGGCAGGTGGGGTTGGTCTCTTCTCCTAGGTAAGCAGTGACAGAAAAAGAGGACACAGCCTCAAGCTGCACCTGGGCAGGTTTAGGCTGGATGTTAGGAAGAAGTTCTTCACAGCAAGAGTGACTGGCATTGGAATGGGCTGCCTGGGGAGGTGGTGCAGCCCCCATCCCTGGAGGTGTTTAAAAGGAGGCTGGATGAGGCACTTAGTGCCATGGGTTAGTTAATTAGTGCCAAGGGTTCAATGACAGGTTGGATTCAATGATCTTAGAGGTCTTTTCCAATCTGCTTAATTCTGTGATTTCTCCTACAGTCAACAGATTACTTGAGAGGCTCTGGTCACATATCAGAAGCATCTTATAGAGCAGAGTGAAGTAATACTATCATTACACCACTGTTTTATGTCCTAAAATCTGACCAGCCTAGGCAGACTTTGCTGTTGGCCCAAATGCCATCTATCTGCCTGTACCACGCATGCCCAAAGAAGGGGCAGGCTGCATTCCTATCTGATTTTCTTCCCAACTCTCAGGGAGTAATTTCTCATCACCATGCTGTTAATCTCTAGCACTCTTCCGCTTTTCCATCTGCCTACAGCTTCTTTTTTCCTACAGTTCATCAGATATGGCTTCTACCTATTCAACAGGTTTTAAATCAAGTGTGGCAGTCACTTTAGTGTGAATATGCTGATGTAAAATCTAAGGAGGGGAACACACTACACTGAAATGCCCTTCCAAGGAGGGCACTCTGACAATCAGTGCTGGGCTGGATGTTCTAAAGGCAGACAGTCTCCTCTACCTGTCATGCAAATGATGTCACATGGAGCACTGATAGCACAATGGGCTCAAATAGGGAGCCTAAACCACCCAAGAAGAGTAGACAAGCTGATACTGATCCTGATCCTTCTGAAAAGGCTCCCAAAGCATCTTCAGAAGATGCAACTTGTTGCAGTAAGAACTAGGGGTGCCCTGCCTCCAACCAGATGGAGGAGAGGGAAAACTGGGTTTATTGGACTGTGCAGAATGATGGCTTGGCAGGTTGAAGAGGAGAAACCCATCTGTATTTCTGGTGTGACAAATGGATATCCACTCCTGCAGGCGTTGGAAGCTGAGGACAAGAATGGAATCCACATTTTGCTTTAACTTGGAGGGGTGGAAGGGTGGGGCTGATGTGGCTGAGTTGGAGGGCAGAAGGGCTCTGCAGCGGGACCTTGACCGCCTGGACAGATGGGCAGAGTCCAGTGGGATGGAGTTCAATGGCTCCAAGTGCCAGGGGCTGCACTTTGGCCACAACAACCCCAGGCAGAGATACAGGCTGGGGTTGGAGTGGCTGGAGAGCAGCCAGACAGAGAGGGATCTGGGGGTGCTGATTGATACCTGCCTGAACATGAGCCAGCAGTGTGCCCAGGTGGCCAAGAGAGCCAGTGGCATCCTGGCCTGCATCAGGAATGGTGTGGCCAGCAGGAGCAGGGAGGTCATTCTGCCCCTGTACTCTGCACTGCTTAGACCACACCTTGAGTACTGTGTCCAGTTCTGGGCCCCCCAGTTTAGAAGGGACATTGAGATGCTTGAGCATGTCCAGAGAAGGGCAACGAGGCTGGTGAGAGGCCTCGAGCACAGCCCTACGAGGAGAGGCTGAGGGAGCTGGGATTGTTTAGCCTGGAGAAGAGGAGGCTCAGGGGAGACCTTATTGCTGTCTACAACTACCTGAGGGGTGGTTGTGGCCAGGGGGAGGTTGCTCTCTTCTCTCAGGTGGCCAGCGCCAGAACGAGAGGACACAGCCTCAGGCTGCGCCAGGGGAAGTTTAGGCTCGAGGTGAGGAGAAAGTTCTTCACTGAGAGAGTCATTGGCTACTGGAATGGGCTGCCCAGGGAGGTGGTGGAGTCGCCGTCCCTGGAGCTGTTCAAGGCAGGATTGGACGTGGCACTTGGTGCCATGGTCTAGCCTTGAGCTCTGTGGTGAAGGGTTGGACTTGATGATCTGTGAGGTCTCTTCCAACCCTGATGATACTATGATAAGGAGTCACTGGACTCAGCTGCCCCAGAGCTGGAAACACAGCCCCACCATATGGACTGGTCCTGGACTGTTCCAGATTTTACTGGAGCAGAGTGGGGCTCCAGAGCATCTGCAGTGAGCAGTCCTCTGCGCGCTGCAATGCAATCTCACCTTGAGTGAGAATGGACAGTGTCTGACCTGTGATGTCTATTGTTTGATGCTGATTGTTGCTGGGCATAATGTAGATGGTATAGAATAAGGAGTGGAGAATGTCATGGATTGCGTTGAACCTGCTGCTGTTGTTCATACCATGCTGCAGTCATGGCAGCTTCAAAAATGAAAGTGCTGGCTGGAGCAAACTATTACAGAGCTTGAAGTTCAGATTGCAAGTTGGGAGGCTTCCTGTTCTGGTTGCTGCTTCTGGGTTCTTGGGTGTTGGCTTTCTGCAGGCAGTGGAACAGGCAGCAGCTGGGCAGCAACTGGGTTGGGGGTTCTGTCTCATGGTGGGTTTTGCCCTGTGTTTCACTGGGCTTCTTCTGCAAATAGGCTAAGGTCATCATTAATTATTATTACAGAGATTATTAGCTACAGTAATTCTGCATTGTGCTTACAATATCTTATCTGATACCAAACTCTTCTCTCTTTATCTCAGCCCTGAGTTGTGTGTTAGTCTTCCCCTTACTTTGGGTTAGCCCTTGCACTTAAACCATCTCAAGACTGCGCAATCTCTCTTCTTCCAGGCGACCAGCGATAGAAAAAGAGGACACAGTCTCAAGTTGTGCTGGGGGAGGTCTAGGCTGGATGTTAGGAGGAAGTTGTTGGCAGAGAGAGTGATTGGCATTGGAATGGGCTGCCCAGGGAGGTGGTAGAGTCACCGTCCCTGGAGGTGTTCAAGCAAAGCCTGGATGAGGCACTTAGTGCCATGGTCTAGATGACTGGACAGGGCTGGGTGCTAGGTTGGACTGGGTGAGCTTGGAGGTCTCTTCCAACCTGGTCGATTCTATGGTTCTATTGGTATCTCCTTAGCAAAGCTGTAAGTTTTTCTGAAGTAGACAGCACTCAGCTCAATCAACTGAACCTTTTCCTGCTGCTTCCTGCCCCCACACTCAGCAGAAGAAAAGAGAAGCTGTCAGCACATACGATGTCATCAGCATAAAGGGGATCAAAATCAGCACATCACTGTTATTACCTACTCTGTTCTCAGCATTTTTATCAAGACACATCAATGAAACTACTTTTCCAGTCAGTCTCCACTACTTACTGCTCAAGCTGCCACCTCTTTAGAGGTAATGGAGAGATTCATTTGGTTGTGCTGCCATACATAATGGTAAGGAAGAAGCTCAGCATGAGGTTGAATTAAAAAATGTCATTTCAACTAAGCAAAGGACAGACTGCCACATGCTATGCTCCCAAGAATCTCAGAGCTTATCTTACTACTGATGAGAGACAAAAATCCTAGTGCTACACATGCCTTAGCAAGAATAAACTATCACAGTATCACAGTATCACCAAGGTTGGAAGAGACCTCACAGATCATCAAGTCCTCAAGGCCAGACCATGGCACCAAGTGCCAGGTCCAACTATGATGAGCTTCTAATGCTGAAGACCAGCTTAAGCATTTAGAGATACAATGGGGTGCAGATCCAACATCCTCCACCCATTTCTCAGTGCTCTGTATCAGTACCTGTCATGAGAAACCTGACTCTGCTTCAGTGCCCTTGGCCTTCCTCCACAGAGATTTATTTCAGCAGCCTTCCTTAAGGTAGCTGGGGTGTATTTTTCCTTGTTTCCATCTTAGCCAGCTCTAGTGTGTTGATTCAAGACTTTGACAAAAATGCCAAGATACTCTGTCTGCCAGTCCTTTTCACGAGCTCTGGATACAGGGAGCTTCTGCCTTGTCACCAGCACAATGTACAGACACCTTTCCAACATCTTAGCATGTGTGACTCTAGGTAGACTGAAGCCTTGAGAGATTTTCAAAGGATGCTTTTGCAAAACTCAAGTGATAGGAGTGGCTTCCTCCTAGAAAATGTCCACATCTGACATGTGCAGAGTGGACTCCATTCGCGCGTTCACCAAATGGCACTGGCTGGAAAAGCATCCAGATACTTCACTGCTTTGGAAGAGTATCACAGAATCACAGGGGCTGAAAGGGACCTCGAAAGCTCATCCACTCTGCCCCCCATGCCAGAGCAGGATCACCTGGTGCTCTGATCACACAGGAATGCATCCAAGCAGGTCTTCAAAACCTCCAGAGAGGGAGACTCCACAACCACCCTGGGCAGCCTCTTCCAGTGTTCTGTCACCCTCATAGTGAAAAAATTCCTCTTTATGTTTCCATGAAACTTCCTAAGTCTCTTGTCCTGCCATCAGGCATCACCCAACAGAGCCTGGCCCCATGCTCTTGACACTCACCCTGCACATTTTGTTAAACATGAATGAGGCCACTAATAAGTAGGCCTGAAGTGAAGAGCATGGTTGGCTGCCGAGGGAGGTGGTGGAGTTGCCGTCCCTGGAGGTGTTCAAGAAAAGCCTGGATGAGACACTTAGTGCCATGGTCTAATTGACTGGACAGGGCTGGGTGCTAGGTTGGACTGGATGATCCTGGAGGTCTCCTCCAACCTGGTTGATTCTATGATTCCCAAACTGAAAATTCTCAACTTTTGCTTCAGAAATGCCTGAACCTTTCTACTGTCTGCAGTGATGCTTTCCACTTCCCTAAAGGAAATGTCCTACTTCTATCATCTTAAGTAATTCCACTGTGATTTGGATGACATAACATGCTGAAAAACAACACCTCCCACCTCTTGATTGCATAGTGAGGACTCCAGCAGCTTGCCTATGATTCTAAAGTGTCTGAATACAGAAGCCCAGGCAAGTGAAACCTCCCTGGAACACAGCTACGACTGTGGCTGCTGAAGGCAGGCTGTGCATAGGCAGCTTTAATTGTGCAGTATAGATCACACACTTATCTTTCAGTGCCAGAATGGAGAAACAGTCATCTCTCTGATGTATTCAGGTTCTACAGTGGACATACACTATACAGATGAGTGGGAATTTTCACCTTCAAAACAAGACTTTGCACAATAATTAAAAGCATAGGGCCATGCAGGCCTGTCAGGATCAGAAAAAAATCAAAGCTAATCCTCCATCCCTTGCATCCCTTTGCATTCAGATAAATAAAGCATTACTCCTTTGCTCTGCTTCCACACAGACAGAACTTTCACATATAACTTCCAGAACAGAACAGCTTTTATATGTATTTCATCATAGAATCACAGAATGGGTTGGGTTGGAAGGGACCTCCAAAGCTCATTCAGTCCAACCTCCTCTGCACTCAGCAGAGACATCCTCAACTAGATCAGGTTGCCCAAAAGTCTGTCCAGCCTCACCTTCAATGTCTCCAGGGAAGGGGCCCCAATCACCTCCCCAAGCAACCTGTTCCAGTGTTCCAGCACCCTTATGGTGCAGAACTTGTTCCTGACATCAAATCTAAACATGCTGTTCTCTAGTCTGAAGCTATTGCCCTTGTGCTGTCCCTACAGGCCTTTGCAAACAGTCTCTCTGCAACCTTCTTGTTGGTTCCATACAGGTACTGGAAAGTCATTATTAGGTCTGCCTGGAGCCTTCTCTTCAGGCTGAACACCCCCAGCTCCCTCATCCTGTCCTCCTGGCAGAGCTGCTCCAAGCCCCTGATCATTTTCATGCCTCTCCTCTGGACCTGCTCCATCAGGTCCATGTCCCTCCTGTGTTGAGAGATCCAGAGCTGGACACAGTACTCCAGGTGAGGTCTCACCAGAGGGGCAGATCCCCTCTCTCCATCTCTGGCCACGCTGCTTTTGATGCAGCCCAGGACGCCACTGGCCATCCATGCCGCAAGCTCACACTGCCTGTTCATGTCCAGTTTCTCCTCCATCAGCATCTCCAAGTCCTTTTCCGCAGGGCTGCTTTCTATCACAGAATCAACCAAGTTGGAAGAGACCTCCAAGCTCATCCAGTCCAACCTAGCACCCAACCCTGTCCAGTGAACTAGACCATGGCACTAAGTGCCCCATCCAGGCTTTGCTTGAACATCTCCAAGGACAGCCAGCCTGTATTAATAGTGAGAATTGTTCTGGCTTTGTTTTCATGTTTGTATGGGGTCAACAATTCCTTCTTTTTTAAAGGTATAAAAAGTTTTGTGCCCCACGCCCTCACTGTAAAGAACTTCCTCCTAACATCCAGTCTAAATCTCCCCTCTGCCAGTTCAAACCCATTCCCCCTCGTCCTGACATTACCAGACCTTGTCAATAGTCCCTCCCCAGCCTTCCTGTAGGCTCCCTTCAGATACTGCAAAGCCACTCTAAGGTCTCCTGGAAGCCTCCTCTCCAGGCTGCAGAGCCCCAACTCTCTCAGCCTGTCCTCAGAGCAGAGCTGCTGCAGCCCTCTCAGCATCTTCGTGGCTCTCCTCTGGACTGGCTCCAGCAGTTCCATGTCCTGCTTGTGCTGGGGGCTCCAGAACTGCACACAGGACTCCAGGTGGGGTGTCCCTGCCTATGGCAGGGGGTTGGAGCTGGATGATCCTTGAGGTCCCTTCCAACCTAAACCATTCTATGATTCACTGTCAATTATAACCACTATTACAAATACATACCCTATTTCTTTCTCAGTTTAGCCAGTGGCAGCCTGAATGTTTCTGTGATTGTGTGGTTCTGTATAAAGAAAGCATGATGCATGCTCTCAAGGTGCAACAGCCCAATTTTCCCAACCTGGTTCTACAAGAACTCTGTGTGTTTTAAAATCACTTTTAGGCAAGCCAAGTAATTCTACTAGGGACAGAAATAGTTAAATTATCTTGATTTAAATCACTTTTTTCCTGCTACCCATTTCTGAAAGGTCAAAAGAATGAAGGAGCAGCAGAAAAAGCAGAAACAAAACTGCTTTAACTCATGAGAAAGATGTCCCCTAGCAAGCTGGTAGCAAGAGTTCAGTTATTGAATCAATCTATCTGTTACAGGAAAGCAAAAAACTTCTCTCTACAAGTGTGTCTACTTTGTGTTACAGAATCTTTGAACTAGACAAAAGTGTTTTTGAGGTAACTCTAATTGCTGCCTCCAATTAAAACCTCTAAATTCTTCTCTGAGCCTGGAGCAGAAGAGGGTAAGAATTTTAACACATGCATGGAAAAAACAACTTCTTTGTAAAACTTGTCACACTTAATTACAGTCTGTTCAGATAAGGTAAAACCCCCTTCTCTTCATTGGGCATTGTTCAGCAGTGCTGCAAAGCAATGGTACATCCACACGGCACAGCTGCGTCCTTGCTCGCTGTGCTCCTTGCAGCTGCTCTCTGACCAGCACAGTATCAAGTTCAATAATCTAAACCTAAGTCAAGGATATGAATGTTATAGCCTGGGGCATCTGATCACTGCTCTGAAAACATCTACCCTGTTTGCAGTTAATAACTCCTGACCAAATAGAATAGAATAAACCAAGTTGGAAGAGACCTCCAAGATCATCCAGTCCAACCTAGCACCCAGCCCTATCCAATCAACCAGACCATGGCACTAAGTGCCCCATCCAGTCTTCTCTTGAACACCTCCAGGGACAGCAACTCCACTGTCTCCCCAGGCAGCCCATTCCAATGCCAATCACTCTCCCTGCCAACAACTTCCTCCTCACATCCAGCCTAGACAACTTGAGACTGTGTCCCCTTGTTCTGAGCAGCCAGGCAGAGAGGGACCTGGGGGTGCCGGTAGATAGTAGCTGAAGATTAGCCAGCAGTGTGCCCAGGAGAGCCAATGGCATCCTGGCCTGGATCAGGAGCAGTGTGGCCAGCAGGACAAGGGAAGTTATTCTGCCCCTGTACTCAGCACTGGCCAGGCAACACCTTGAGTGCTGTGTCCAGTTCTGGGCTGCTCAATTCAAGAGAGATGTTGGGATAGTGGAAGGTGTTCAGAGAAGGGCAATGAAGCTGGTGAGGGGCCTGGAGCACAGCCCTGTGAGGAGAGGCTGAGGGAGCTGGGGGTGTGCAGCCTGCAGAAGAGGAGGCTCAGGGCAGACCTCATTGCTGTCTGCAGCTACCTGAAGGGAGGCTGTAGCCAGGTGGGGTTGGTCTCTTCTGCCAGGCAAGCAGCAACAGAAAAAGGGGACACAGTCTCAAGCTGTGCCAGGGCAGGTCTAGGCTGGATGTTAGGAGGAAGTTGTTGGCAGAGAGAGTGATTGGCATTGGAATGGGCTGCCCAGGGAGGTGGTAGAGTCTCTGTGCCTGGAGGTGTTCAAGAAAAGGCTGGATGAGGCACTTAGTGCCATGGTCTGGTTGACTGGATAGGGCTGGGTGCTAGTTTGGACTGGATGATCTTGAAGGTCTCTTCCAACCTGGCCGATTCTATGATTTATTAAGTCAGAAAACAGCACCAGTGGATTCTGACATCTCAGAACTTGCTTCAGCTGAAGTAGTCAAAACAGTCACAGTTTTCTGAGCTTTCCATTGTGTTACTACATAAAGATTAAATGCTGACCTCCTAAGCATGTGGAAATCCTTTTCAGTATTTAAAGAAGAGTTTAGCATGCCTTTCCAGCTACTGGGAATGCTAGATATAGCATCACCATTAAAGCAGATTGGTTTCTTCAAGGCAGCTCAAAAATTCCATAGTTATTATCTGGGCTAGCAAAGAGCTAAAATAACCTCAAACTACGGCAATACACATAAATACATAACAGATCAGCTGTGGAGGGTGATGCAGACACTCCTTGAGAGGTTCTGTTCAGACACAACCTCCAAGTGTGGAACAGTGACACCAACTCTGAACTAGATCTTGCAGAGCAGATCAAATTGGTGCTCAAGTAGTCAGCTACAGTTCAGCATCATCCCCATATCTTCTCCAGCCCCCTGAGCCCCAGGCATGGGACCTGAATTTTATGCAGACAAGCCTGACTTCAGTCAGCTCAGAGCTCAAAAACAACACACAGGTACTAACAAAACCTTCTTTAAGTGTCCCAGTTCCATAAGGGAAATAACCTGGCATCTCTGTGCATTGCACCATGTTTCCAAGGGTGCTCAACTTCAAGGCTGGATCCCACACTGTATCAATTGCTTGAGGTACAAGGAAGAGTGTACCAGTCTTACCCTTCTCAATGTATTAGAACTGGGTAAGCAGCAAGGAGCAATTAATTTTCAGAGTTGAGATAACATTTGTACTTTCTAAGTCAGTAAGTCATCTCTAACCTCTCCATTAAGTCCTTTCCCATAAGGGTTAGGATTTCAATGACTGCTGATTCCCAGGTAGGTGTGGATGAAACCAAAACTTTCTCTCTCAATATCTACTCATCAGTAGTAGCAACAAATGTAATGGCATTCCTAAAAAATCACACAGCTCCTGTCAGCTTTGCATTTGTGCTTCTGGACTTAAAGCAGAAACAAATGGAAGCCATTTGGGGCTCTTCCTGAAATAGACACAAGAATTGGAACAGAATTATCATTGGCTGCTAAATAAAGGAAAAACTGTAGTGTAGAAACTCTGGAATTGTATTATCTTCACTCCAGACACTCAAGAGATTACTGCTCTGAAAATACAAATCTGCCCTAAATCTGGCTCATAAATGCAATGGGCTCTAGCTTTTGTATATAAATGTTTGCAAGAGCACAAGTACAGTGGGTCAGACCACGAAAAACATAGGAATATGAGAGTGGTGAGAGCCTGGAACAGGTTGCCCAGGGAGGTGGTTGAGGCCCCATCCCTGGAGGTGTTTAAGGCCAGGCTGGATGAGGCTGTGGGCAGCCTGATCTAGGGTAGGGTGTCCCTGCCCATGGCAGGGGGGTTGGAACTGGATGATCCTTGTGGTCCCTCCTAACCCTGACTCATTCTGTGATTCTAATAGGAGGTGGTAAGAAGTATTTATTTGCTGCAAACACTAACCTCCCAAACCTCTCTGCCAGACCATGCTTCCCTGACTCCTTAGAGAAGGGGCTTAAATCTCATGCACATATCAGGCTTTCACAAAATGCTGAATCCCAAAGTAGCCACACAAGGTCCAAAGCAGGTCACTGGATTCCCACTCACACTACACAGGATAACAGAATTTCTTAGATTGGAAAAGATCTTCAAGCTCATTGAGTCCAATCATTAGTTTCACACTGACAAGTCCTTGACTAAACCAAATCCCTCAGCACAACATCTCATCACTGTGAATCACTATGGTTGGAGAGGACCACCAGGATCATCCAGTCCAACCAGTACACATCTATGGATAGCCATAAATGCATGCATGCCACCTGCAGATGTCAGCAAAACTATCTTTACAGAGCCACTTCCCATCAGCAGGCACAGGGACACACATCCCCATGCACGCACACAACGCATGCTGAACTGTGTTGACAAAGGAATACTTTGGGAGGCTGGTTTGACCACACCAATACTGTTAACAAGATTAAGACATTTAGTGACACCAACTCATTTCTTTATTTGCCTGCAACACTTCCATGTAGCTTTTATTCTATGATGGTGAGTTGAGGTTGATAACTACTGACTACCATCTTGCTCTTGATGCTGTGATGGAGAGTTGAGGTTGATAACTATTGACTACCATCTTGCTCTTTATTCTATGATAGGGAGTTGAGGTTGATAACTATTGACTACCATCTTGCTCTTTATGCTACGATGGTGAGCTGAGGTTGATAACTATTGACTACCATCTTGCTCTTGATGCTATGATGGGGAGTTGAGGTTGATAACTATTGACTACCATCTTGCTCTTGATGCTATGATGGGGAGTTGAGGTTGATAACTATTGACTACCATCTTGCTCTTGATGCTATGATGGGGAGTTGAGGTTGATAACTATTGACTACCATCTTGCTCTTGATGCTATGATGGGGAGTTGAGGTTGATAACTATTGACTACCATCTTGCTCTTGATGCTATGATGGGGAGTTGAGGTTGATAACTATTGACTACCATCTTGCTCTTGATGCTATGATGGGGAGTTGAGGTTGATAACTATTGACTACCATCTTGCTCTTGATGCTATGATGGGGAGTTGAGGTTGATAACTATTGACTACCATCTTGCTCTTGATGCTATGATGGGGAGTTGAGGTTGATAACTATTGACTACCATCTTGCTCTTGATGCTATGATGGGGAGTTGAGGTTGATAACTATTGACTACCATCTTGCTCTTGATGCTATGATGGGGAGTTGAGGTTGATAACTATTGACTACCATCTTGCTCTTGATGCTATGATGGGGAGTTGAGGTTGATAACTATTGACTACNAATGGTTGGGTTCCTCCTCTAAGATACAACACAGCTATAACAATGGTTGGGTTCCTTTTGTTTTCAGAGGGATGGGGGGGAATGGGTTACCATGTGTGCAGCAGGGTCCCTTTAAGTAATCCTTTTTTATGGCTGTGCATCCAGGGCAGCTAATAGTTTTATCAAATACCCTTCACAGCAAGATGACTGTTTCCATGGAAACCACAGAGCAATCATCCATTACTCCTGCAAAGATTTCTCTCGGCTCTCTCCTAAATACAGGTAGTTACTTTCTCTCCAACTAAAATAGAACAGAAGAATGAATTTTAGAGTCTGGGTGACAATTCACCTCTAGGTCTTTATATGGAGACTCTGGAGAAAGTGGGGCCTAAAAGCATACAACCCCAGAAAGCACAAGCGAGGAAGACATAAAGAGAATTTAGAAGCTCAGAAATTCAAGTCTGCTTACAGGAAAGGTGGAAGATACTTTCCTCACAGCTGTGAAACACAGAGGAAGCAAAGAACAGCTTCAGATTGGAGATGAGCCCCAAGCTTGCTCACTTACCTCTCTCAGCATGTTGTTTTCCTTCTCCTTCTGTTCCAGCAGGCTCTCCAAGTGGTGCACGTGCATCTCTGCCTCAGCCAACCGTCTTGTCCTCTCGTGATCTTCCTCGGTGGCTTTCGCCGACAGGCCTTTACTCTGCAGCATCTCCAGCAGCTTTTTGATGGACTCATCGCGCGCGTTTAAGGTCTGTTTCTGCGTCTCGATACGCAGTTCCATCTCTTCCAAGGTCTTACGTAGCAGGAACAGTTCCTTGGCCTGGCGCTCGTGCTCTGCGTGCAGCCGTTGGAAGTTTTCCTCCGTCAGCTCCGCCACAAAGGGCTCGCTGGTTCTAGTGCTGCTGTCCTGCTGGAACAGCTGGTTCAGGTCACGCTGGATCCGAAGCTCGTCTTGGAGAGCCTGGATAGTCATCTGCATATGCTAAAAGAATAAACAAAGAGAATCAGAAGATTCCCTCCACCGGAGAACAGCATACACCACATCAGTCACCGGGAAGCACAAGCAGGAACTGAAATGCAGACAGATGAACGTCGGTTTCTGAAAGCAGAACTGAGGTGAAACTGGGTTAAGCTACAGAAATTTCAAGTCCTTCTTTATATGCCTGGTAGAGGTAGCTTATGACTAGAAATTGCTCACTCGGGTGACTCTCCCACTTCCAGAAGCTTGAGTGACTGTTCCAAATGGGAAAAAGGCAGTAGGGTAAGCTGAGAGCATAACGCAATTTTTTCCAAATGCTTCTCTACCCTGTGCTGGTTTGGGTGTTACCTCTCCCTCCACTCTTATCACCAGTCACCCAGACTAGACTTAGATGGCTGGAAATTAAGAATGAAGCTGTGTTTACAGCTTAACACAATACACAAGCAGATATATACAAATAGATACAAATCAAAAGTAACACAGAAACACAAAAAACCCTCCAAGAAATAAGCTAAGTCCCCAGGAGGGCTCCCGACCAGATCAACCCAGATATATCTCAGGTGATAAATCTGCAGATCTGAGTTGAGATGTCAAAAACAGAGAGGGAGGAGGTTAGAGCGAAAAGGGGTTAGGCAGACTAGAGAGCTAAAGGCAGAGTCAGCCACAGAGACCAGACTGCCAGAAAGCAAGGGACCTGGGGGTGCTGGTAGATAGTAGGCTGAAGATGAGCCAGCAATGTGCCCAGGTGCCCAAGAGAGCCAATAGCATCCTGGCCTGGATCAGGAGCAGTGTGGCCAGTAGGACAAGGGAGGTTATTCTGCCCCTGTGCCCAGCACTGCTCAGGCCACACCTTGAGTGCTGTGTCCAGTTCTGGGCTCCTCAATTCAAAAGAGATGTTGAGGTGNAAAAGACTGGATAAGGCACTTAGTGCCATGGTCTGGTTGACTGGCTAGGGCTGGGTGCTAGTTTGGACTGGATGACCTTGGAGGTCTCTTCCAACCTGGTTGATTCTGCTTGAACCTGCCTACCATCTAATGAAAGGTAATCAGCCACGAAGGCTCCTGAGATCTCCAGCACTAAAACCACATGGAGCACAGATTTCCCAGCAGCCCTAAAGAAGAAAGTTCACCATGTCACAACTACAGATAATTGGATATATGTTGACTGGGGACAAGGGTGGCACCATGCAATTTTATGCATGAGGATTTTAGTGCAGAACACAAATTATCACCCCAGAAAGAGGAATGTGAAGTAAATGAAATAATCAGCAGTCATTTGTGGTTGTGCAGGACAATAAATCCTGTCTCAATGACTGTGAACAGAGTGAGTTAATACAGTGGGATAGCAGCACAGCTTGCATACAAAACAGTTCCCACGTCATATTTAGATGTTTTCTCTCTGCAAGACAAAAGTATTAAGCTAAAAATGAAGTATTAACACACTGAATAAAAATGTGATTGCTAAGGATGAGAAATACACCAAGTGAGTCTGACTAGAAACATGCCAGGAGGACTGATCCCTGGGGTCTACACCTTTGTATTATGAAAACTGGTGTCTAGAAGATGGCTACTTCCAGTGTCTTCCAAGACTGAAGTGCTAGTTAGGTACTATCAGTTACAATCTATTAGCAAGCTTGATGCAGGAGGGTCTTCCCCCACTCCACTCAGCCCTGACGAGGCCTTGTTTTGAGTAGTGTGTTCAATACAGGGCTCCCCAATTCAAGAAGGATAGGGAACTGTTTGAGAGGGTTCAGCAAAGGGCCACAAAGATGATTAGGGGACTAGAACATATCTCTCATGGAGAAAGACTGAAAGACCTGGAGCTTTTCAGCCTGGAGAAGAACAGACTGAAGGGAGCTCTCAACAACGCTTATAACTACTGAAAGGGTGGGTGCAGGAGGATGGGGCCAAGCTTCTTTCAGTGGTGCCCAGAGACAGGACAAGAAGGAATGGGCACAAACTCGAACTTAAGAAGTCCTATCTAAACATGAGGAGGAAATTCTTTACTTTGAGAGTGACAGAGTGCTGGAACAGGCTGCCCAGAGAGGTGGTGGAGTCTCTACCTCCGGAGTCATTCAAAACCCACCTAGATACCATCCTGTGCAACCTGCTCTAGGTGAACCTGCTCTAGCAGGGCATTTGGACTAGATGATCTGCAGAGGTCCCTTCCAAGCCCTATCATTCTGTGATTCTGTGACACACTGTTTAAGGTTTATAATGTGAAGAGTGTGTCAAATTTGACAAAAATCCAAGTACTTCATTTCACTCAAATACCTGTGAGAAGAGGAGATGTGAGAAGAGTTGGGTTTAAGTATTATTTTAAGAATAGTAAAGTGATCACAATATTATCTGATCAATTCTTTGGGCATACTCAAAAGCTGTCTGGAAATGCTCCTGGCCAACTGGGTCTAGGTGACCCTGCCTGAGCACGTTGGACCAGCTGACCTCCTGAGGTCTCTTCCATCCTGAGAGTCTAAGAAAAGACAATCGACAGAAGGCAGCATTTGCAGCACAGTTCCTTACAGCAAGTACTTCCCCTCCTTCTGCGTTCTGCCCTAAGGCAAGCTTTTCAAAACAAAAGATGCTGCTTCACAAGCAGCTCACCCAAGTCCACACCACCACTAAAAGGAACAGTGCAGAGCTCTCTGCTTCGTTATGTGCCTGGTACTGATATCTGGATCAAAACTTCACCTGCCTGAAAACTAGCCCCATCAAAACAATAAAGGAAAAGCCCTCCCAGCCAGATCTCTGTTCCACTTTATGGTGGGACTACACCAGCGCTGATCTTGGTGCAAAGCAGGGGCAGGAATGCGCAGTCAAGGACTTGGCAGAGAAGAAAACGGAACCATCCTATACGGTACCAGCATAAACTGAAATCAGTTTATGATTTAAGATGCTGCAACTGTCTTTGCTGCTGCTATTTCAGTAAGACAATACTTGGAAGCTACTAATTCAGTGAATCTATAACTAGCTTCAGGCTACAGCATCTGTGTGATAACATAGCATGGGTATATTTGGTAAGGGGATGATGAATTTCTGGGT
This sequence comes from Tricholaema leucomelas, assembly GCA_013400475.1. Taxonomy (NCBI): domain Eukaryota; kingdom Metazoa; phylum Chordata; class Aves; order Piciformes; family Lybiidae; genus Tricholaema lacrymosa; species Tricholaema leucomelas. The sequence continues at coordinate 51,077 of WAAF01014638.1, read as the reverse complement.
TCTGAAGGTACAGCATTCCTGTCAACATTCAGCAGTATAAGAGAATAAAAGAAATATCTGAAAGGAATCAATATGGATTTCCAATATGGTTTTAGAAACAATTTAAAAGATTTAAATCTTCACTTAATTTCACTTCTCCAAAGTCAAAGAATGTCAGACAAGCTCTGAGCCTTAAAACTGAGGCACAATCACAACTCTGCAGGCAGACAACCCAAACTGCTACATCTGTTCAATTAATCTCTGTTGATCAAGCTTTAAGAGAAAACTTCCTGCACTCATTAAAACAAAGCCAGGAGGACTACAAAAGCAGTAGCAAGAAAATATACTTAAATTTCATTAAACTTCACCTACAGCCTCACTAGATAGAACTTTACAATTCCACATGAGTTAATTCCATTTGTATTTCAGAACCTCTACTTATCCATAGCCCAGCTGTGTGTTGTTCCTCCAGCTAACAAATCAATACCCACATGCTTCCACCTGCCTCTCCACATACTGCCACTTCAGCATTTCCTTTCTCCCAGGCAAGAAAAAAAGCTTCTTCTGATCAACCACATCATCTACTAAATGAATTACTTCCTCTACTCAGTGCTGTCTCAGAATCAAACTTCAGTTATTTATAAACATCACTGAACTAAATCACCACAACCAAACTCCTCTCTTATGACTTCATCTGCTGTGAAATATTATTTAAGGTTACATAGGCAAAAAACATACATCAGACCAACAGAAATTAGAATCATAGAATCAGTCAGGGTTGGAAGGGACCACAAGGATCATCCAGTTCCAATCCCCCTGCCATGGGCACAAACACCCTACCCTAGAGCAGCCTGGCCACAGCCTCATCCAGCCTGGCCTTAAACACCTGCAGGGATGGAACCTCAACCACCTCCCTGGGCAACCCATTCCAGCCTCTCACCACTCTCATGCTGAACTTCCTCCTCACATCCAGTCTGAATCTCCCCACCTCCAGCTTTGCTCCATTCCACCTAGTCCTGTCACTACCTGATAGCCTAAAATGTCCCTCCCCAGCTTATTTGTAGGCCCCCTTCAGATTCTGGAAGGACACAATAAGGTCATCTGGGAGCCTTCTCTACTCCAGACTGCACAGCCCCAACTCTTTCAGTCTGTCCTCATAGCAGAGCTGCTCCAGCCCTCTGATCATTCCCATGGTCCTTCTCTAGACATGCTCCAGCACATCCACATCCTCAAATGTAAATCCTAAAAGGCCAAGGAGGAAACATAACTTCTTACCAGGTGTTCCTCTGCCTCTATTACTTCCATGGAGCAACTTCAAAATTTGTTACCCAGGCTCTGTGTAGGGACAGTTTGGCTTTCATCCAGCACTGCAAAATTTCCATCTTTAAGTAGCAGAACATGATTCAATCTTTGCCTCCACCTAGCAGGATTCAAACTCCCATTTCCCACCCCTTGGCAGGTTGATTAGATGGGTTTCCAACCTTCAGTATGATTACATGCAATGGTATAGGAGCTCTTCACACCTGGTTCAGAAAGCAGTCCTGTTGTTGCAGTCTCAGGGTAATGCAACATAGGTACTGCTGTACTGGCGAGGGTGGGAACCTTGCTTCAGGCAGCTCTTTTCATCTCCCTCTGTTGAAGCTTTTCCATTTTGCATGAAATATTGAAAGATTCTGTAAGCCTGAGAGAAAATACTAAAGAGAGTACAGCTTCTTTCTCTTTTTGGTAGTAAACATAAGAACAGAAAGATCTGAGCAGCAATGCTTCCAATTAACTTCGATGTCCATTGTCTTACCATTCCAAAGGAATCATAGAATCATCCAGGTTGGAAGAGACCTCCAAGATCATCCAGTCTGACCTAGCACCCAGCCCTGTCCAATCAACTAGACCATGGCACTAAGTGCCTCAGCCAGGCTTTTTGGGTGATAGGTTGGACTGGATGATCTTGGAGGTCTCATTCAACCTGGTTGATTCGATTCTATTCTAAATGTACAGCACCAGAAAGCGACAGAATTTGAAGGTGGCAGAAAATCTGCATGCCCAACCACAAGCTTCTGCACGGTGACAATTCCTTTTGTGCTCTTTATAACAAAAGCAAAGCATTTCAAACATTTTGAGAGGATGAATCACACTCTGCTTAGAAGAGATCACATTTCAAACGCTGGAATAGGATTTGGTTTCTCCAGGAAAGGATTTTCTCCTTTTCTCAAAGAGTTAACATTTTGGCAGCGTTTCAGGGAAGTAGATTCTGCTGAATGCAGCGCAGGAGCAAAGACCTGGCTGGCTGAGGGAGTCCCTGCTGACATTCAGCTGCAGCCCACGCAAAGAAAAGGAAAAAAGGGCTAATGTCAGGTGTCCAGCAGGGCTGTGATGAAACACGACCTGCCAGTTCCAGAAATGCTACACACATCCCCATAAGATGGATCAGGGGCTTCAAAACCCCTATTGAAATGGAAATGAATTAGTGCTTTTCCTCACGTTTAGCTGAGATACAAAACACAGTTATGATTTTAATAGGATTTGATTGGTGAGATTTCAAGAAATTCAAAGTCTATTAAGCACAATCATACATTGTATTATCTCTGAGACAGCAGAAGGGCAAGATGGTAAAAAAGTGCTATAGATAAAGAGCTTAAGCTGTCAGTAACATATCTGTCAGCTGAGCTAGACTCACACAAAATGACTTGTTTGGTTTAAGGGGGCAGTGTGCAGCAGCCTAATTCCTTCGCCCTTGTCTCCACAAAAAAACTCCCACAGACCACAAGCAAACCAGTAGGAATGAAGGTAAACATCTAAATTAAGCAGATCAGCAATCTAAGTCTCTAGCCTCATAAACCTATAGCCACAGAAGAGCCCAAACTGCAGTTCAATCCCCTCAACACTAAGTGTTCAGGTACATCAGAAAAATAAAGGCTGCATGTAAACCAGAAGCAAGGCAGCACACAGGTTACAGGGTGGTAAACATCCACCTGACTCATTTTATCTACAAGGATGCTGAAGGGACTGCAGCACTGCCTGAGGAGAGGCTGAGAGCCCTGGGGCTGTTCAGTCTGGAGAGGAGAAGGCTGAGAGGGGATCTGAGCAATGTATCAATAGCTGAGGGCTGGGGGCCAGGAAGGAAGGGACAGGGACAGCCTCTGCTCACTTGTGCCCTGGCATAAGACAAGGGGCAAGGGATGGAAACTGCAGCACAGGAGGTTCCAGCTCACCATGAGGAAGACCTTCTTGACTGGAAGGGTCTCAGAGCCCTGGCACAGGCTGCCCAGAGACGTTGTGGAGTTTCCTTCTCTGGAGCCTTTCCAGCTCTGCCTGGATGTGTTCCTGTGTGACCTGCTCTAGATTCTCTGGTCCTGCTCTGGCAGGGGGCTTGGAGTTGGAAGATCTCCAGAGGTCCCTTATCCCATCCTGTGATCCTGCAAGCTATTACTATTTTCAAGGCATAAAGCAGAGTTTCTACAGAATATCTGATGCAGAGTATCATAGTATCATGAGGGTTGGAAGAGACCTCACAGACCATCAAGTCCAACCCTTCACCACAGAGCTCAAGGCCAGACCATGGCACCAAGTGCCACGTCCAATCCTGCCTTGAACAGCTCCAGGGATGGCGACTCCACCACCTCCCTGGGCAGCCCATTCCAGTAGCCAATGACTCTCTCAGTGAAGAACTTTCTCCTCACCTCGAGTCTAAACTTCCCCTGGCGCAGCCTAAGGCTGTGTGCTCTCGTTCTGGCGCTCGCTGCCTGAGAGAAGAGAGCAACCTCCCCCTGGCCACAACCACCCCTCAGGTAGTTGTAGACAGCAATAAGGTCACCCCTGAGCCTCCTCAAAAGCTAACTTATTCTGAAGAACTGTGTGTGCATAGCTGTGTGATACAAATAAAAATCCTCATTCAGTTAAAGGCAAACTCAGTAAACTCTGGAAAAGCAGCAGCTTAGCTATATCAGGTTTGGAACTATGAATATCATTCTGACACTTCTCTGCCTTCCTAACGGAATTTGAACTCCATGACACATACTAGAAATGGCTTAATAGGCAAAGGAACTCAAAATTATTTCACAGAACCACAGAAAACATCTGGTTGGTAAGGGACCTCCAGGCTCATCCAGTCCAACCCTCGACCTAGCACTGCAGGGTCAACACTAAACCATGTTCCTAAGTGCCAGCTCCACAGGCTGCTGAAACACCTGCAGGGATGGAGGACTCCAGCGCTGCCCTGGGAAAACATTCCAAGGGATGAGAATCTCTGCTGGGAAAAAAATATTTCCTAGCATCCAGCCTCCTCTGCTGCACCTTGAAACTATTTCCTCTGCTCCTGTCCCTTGCCACGAACCAGCAGAGGCTGACCCCTTCTCAACCCAACCTCCCTTCAGGCAGCTGTAGAGAGCAATGAGCTCTGCCCTCAGCCTCCTTTTCTCTAGCCTGAACACCCCCAGCTCCCTCAGCCCCTTCTTGTAGCCCAGATGCTCCAGGCCCTTCTCCAGCCTCCTTGCCCTGCTCTGGACACACTCCAGCCCCTCCATGTCCTTCCTGGAGTGAGAAGCCCAGAACTGAACACTCGAGGTGCAGCCTTTCCAGTGCTGAGCACAGGGGGATGATCCCCTCCTGTCTCTACTGGCCATAGTGTTTCTGCTCCCAGCCAGGATGCCATTTCTGAAGTCACACCAGCTAGTCCCAGGTGCTGTGTGTTTGCACTTCCAAAGGTACATCTACAACAGTCGTTTATTGTGCTTCAAAAGCTTTTTCTCATGCAAATCCTCCTAGCATCTACATTTCACAGGTTTGGACTGTCAGTATGCAAGCATCCCGGAGCCAAGAAACTGGATTCTTGAAAGCTTCCCTCATCTTTCCTGGGAACAGACACTTGGGGATGAAGGCAAATGTTCAGGATGTCTCATTGGAATCAACAATTTCCATACTGATTTTAACCTCTATTTCCCACTAGGCTGTCCAAATTGGGTTAGCATTAAGTATCATGGTTTATTTATATGCAAATATGAGCTTTGATTACTTGTGTGTATTCTGCTACAGAAATAAGAGTCCTGGCAAATGTGTAGGTCCATGCATTGCAGTAAGAGCATTTTCTTACCTTTTCTCTCTCCCTTGTCTGGCAAGCACTAACTTCTTTTGTCACAAACTATGTTACTATGAATTAGAATGCAACAGCACACAGAATGCAACAGCACACAGAATGCAACAGCACACAGAATGCAACAGCACACAGAATGCAACAGCACTCAGAATGCAACAGAACACAGAATGCAACAGAACACAGAATGCAACAGAACTCAGAATGAAACAGAACACAGAATGAAACAGAACCTCTGATCATCCCCGTGGCACTTCTCTGGTCACATTCCAGCGCATCCACATCCCTTTTGTAATAGTGGCTCCAGAACTGGACACAGTACTCCAGGTGGAGTCTCATGAGCATGGAGCAGAGGGGGAGGATCACTTCCCGTCGCCCTGCTGGCCACACTTCTCTTGCTGCAGCCCAGGCTCTGGTTGCTCTCTGGGCTGCAAAAGCACACTGCCAGCTCATATTGAGCTTCTCATCCACCAGCACCCACAAGTCCCTCTCCTCAGGGCTGCTCTAAGCTTCAAGTTTCCTAAAAAAGCATTCCATGTGCTTTACCTAAGACACAATAAGGAACAACTCCAGACTTTCACACTCAACTAGCCCCAAATCCCAAAGGCCTAAAACAGTTGAAACAGGAGGAGCACCCACATAAATAACAGGATCACAGAATGTTTTGGGTTGGAAGGGACCATTAAAGGTCATCTGGTCCAACCTCCCTGCAGCGAGGAGGGACATCTTTAACTAGATCTGGCTGCTCAAAGCCCCATCCAATTTGACCCAGAATTTTCAAAGCAAGAGGCAATTCCCTCTGGCAGCAGTGCCATCAGGTGCAGTAAGCTGGGTTCTTAGCATGCATCAGAAATGCATCTGATCAGGAAGTGAATTAGAGAAGCCAAAATGGGGAGGCAGCTAGAACAACTTTTGTCAGTGAAAAGCTTTAATATCATTCCTGTCCAACTGTGCACATCAAGGGAACGGACAGAGGAACTCAGAGGAGACCTGAGTCCACTGCAACAAACGCAAATCTAGCAGAGAGCAGTCCTGCCTTAACCACGGATCAAGAGGCACAGCTGGTACAGACAATGCTGCTGAGATCACTTAAGGTAAATCTTTCACTGATGAACTCTGGCTCTTAGCAAAATCTTTCAGGAACTGTGTCCTCATGAATCATTGCTACATAGTCAGTCAAGCAATACACCAATTCATTCAGCAGGGTGCCCAGGTGGCCAAGAGACCCAACGGTATCCTGGGCTGGATCAGGAACAGTGTGGCCAGTAGGACAAGGGAGGTTATTCTGCCCCTGGACTCAGCACTGCTCAGGCCACAGCTTGAGTGCTGTGTCCAGGTCTGGGCTCCTCAATTCAAGAGGGAAGTGGAAGTACTGGAAGGTGTCCAGAGGAGGGCGACAAAGCTGGTGAGGGGCCTGGAGCACAGCCCTGTGAGGAGAGGCTGAGGGAGCTGGGGGTGTGCAGCCTGCAGAAGAGGAGGCTCAGGGCAGACCTCATTGCTGTCTACAACTCCCTGAAGGGAGGCTGTAGCCAGGTGGGGTTGGGTTCTTCTGCCAAGCAAGCAGCAACAGAACAAGGGGACACAGTCTCAAGTTGTGCTGGGGGAGGTCTAGGATGGATGTTAGGAGGAAGTTGTTGCCAGAGAGAGTGATTGGCATTGGAATGGGCTGCCCAGGGAGGTGGTGGAGTTGCTATCCCTGGAGGTGTTGAAGCAAAGCCTGGATGGGGCACTTAGTGCCATGATCTGGTTGATTGGACAGGGCTGGGGGCTAGGTTGGACTGGATGAGCTTGGAGGTCTCTTCCAAAGTGGCTGATTCTATGATTCAGCTGCCAGGCTCCTTGCAGAGCAATGCCTGAACTCTCATGCTGCTTTATGTACCAGGCTGAAAACACATAACTGTTCAAGAGCTGCAAAAAATAGAGATAAAATGGACAGAAATGCTGTCCTAGACAGTCTTTTGGTTCCAATTTGGGTGCATTTATGCAAATTACTTGTAATCAAGTGCTCTTCCTTTGAAAATTATTCAGAGAAGCATCTTAATCTGTTGATATATCTGTATGAACAACTGTCAAGACAGAAAGGAGAAAGGAGTTCCCTTCTCTGAGTCTGAGGAGTCAATCCACCAACCCTGGCAAGAGCTAAAGCACTGCACAAGTGTTGGACACAGCTATTAATCTCAGAACTGCATGTTTTAGAAGACCCTGCTCATCTACAACTAAAATTAGTAAATGGAAAGGGCACATACCACTGAAAATCTGGAAAGCTCATCTCTCTAGTGTTATGTGCTTTATTTCAGGGAAACACAAAACAGTGGCTTCTGAAGCCCCAAATTCTCCTCATCTGTTGGGTATGCTCTGGGACTCCCTCTTGCTAATGAACCTCAGCACAAGGCTGAGGAGTCAGTGGTGAAACCTAGTTCCATGCAAAGTTTAACACACACTTCAGAACAATTCCCTGTGCTATTCCTGAGAAATAATCCCACTTTCCTCAAGAATTATTCCCTCCTTATCCACACCACTTTCTTGTCGGTTTTGCAAATGTTACTTCAAACACAGACCAAAAGATAAATCACAGAATCACAGAATGAGCTGGGTTAAAAGGAGCCTCCAAAGCTCATCCAGTCCAACCCCCTTTGCACTCAGCAGGGTCATCCTCAACTAGATCAGGTTGCCCAGAGTCCTGTTGAGCATCACCTTCAATATCTCCAGGGATGGGACCTAACCACCTCTCCAAGCAACCTGTTCCAGTGTTCTAGCACCCTCACAGCAAAGAACTTGATCCTAACATTCAATCTAGTTCTGCTCTGCTCTAGTCTGAAGCCACTGCCCTCGTCCTGTCCCTGCAGGCCTTTGCAAACAGTCTCTCTGCAGCCTTCTTGTAGCCCCCTTCAGGCACTGGCAGGCTGCTATTAGGTCTCCCTGGAGCCTTCTCTTCTCCAGGCTAAACACTTCCAGCTCCTTCAGCCTGTCCTCGCAGCAGAGCTGCTCTGTTTTCGTGGCCTCCTTTGGACCCACTCCATCATGTCCATGTCCCTCCTGTGCCGAGGGCTCCAGAGCTGGAGGCAGTGCAGTTTAGCTGTTTCTTCACTCTGATAAGCCTAATCAAGACAGCAACTCTGAGCATGTTACTAAGAAATCACCCCACAATCCTGAATTTTGGAATCCTTGCATTTCCCCTAGACTTCACCTACCATTAATCTCTGTTTTACTCATCATTACAGCACTCTGTTGGCAACACTATTTGAAGAAAATCTTGCTATGGAGATTGTGAGCAGACAGTTCACAAACTCAGGACCAGAATCAAGTGCTCCAAATTCTTGAAGATCCATGAAGGCTTCTTCTCTGTGGACAGCCCCCCAGAGAATGCTGGTGAATGGAGTTGGTAACCTGTGACTAGTGGTGCTCTCCAGGGCTCAGTACTGGGGCTTGTTCTGTTCAGTGTCCTCAGCAATAGTCTGGACAAGGACTCTCAGGATGCTTGCATACAATCTGCTTGAGGGTAAGAAGGCTCTACAGAGGGTTTTGGCCAGGCTGGATCAATGTGAAATGCTGAAAAGGGTTGAGATCAATAAATACTGCATGACTAAGAGCTCTTGTGAAACCATTTCCATTCTCTTGGTCTAAAGTCCTTCTTTAGGCTTCACTGTTCTTGTATTACACCTCTGAAAATCTACAGAAGGCAGTAACAGTAAGATGAATTAATCTTGATTATGTCCTTTAAAAAGAGCAATTTATCTAGTCTGTGACTTGGAGAATTTGGTATTGATTATATTTTTTGCCCATACCATGCCCACAGCTACCTCCTCGCTACCGCACAGACAATTCCATAATCAACTCCCTCTGTAACACCACCACTGATCTACAGCTACCAGCCAGGAGTTCCTCTGCTTTATTGAGCAGCATTACTCATTGCAAAGATTTTCAATTTGTTCTCAACTCGAAAGCTGCTGCTTCTGTCCCTTTCACAGAACCACAGAAAACATCTGGTTGGTAAGGGACCTCCAGGCTCATCCAGTCCAACCCTCGATCCAGCACTGCAGGGTCAACAGTAAACCATGTTTCTAAGTGCCAGCTCCATAGGCTACTGAAACACCTGCAGGGATGGAAGACTCCAGCACTGCCCTGGGAAAACCATTCCAAGGGATGAGAACCTCAATGGGAAAAAATACTTCCTAGCATCCAGCCTCCTCTGCTGCAGCTTGAAACTATTTCCTCTGCTTCTGTCCCTTGCCACCAAGCAGCAGAGAGTGACCCCTTCTCAATCCAACCTCCTTCAGGTTGCTGTAGACAGTAATGAGCTCTGTCCTCAGCCTCCTCTTCTCTAGCCTGGGCTCCCTCAGCCCCTCCTCATGCTCCAGGGTCTCTGCAGCCTCCTTGCCCTTCTCTGGACATGCTGCAGCCCCTCCATGTCCTTCCTGGAGTGAGTGGCCCAGAACTGAACACAACACTCGAGGTGTGGTGTCCCCAGCGTGGAGCACAGGGGGATGATCCCCTCCTGTCCCTGCTGGCCACAGTGTTTCTGCTCCCAGCCAGGATGCCATTGGCTTTCTCTGCCAGCTGGGCACTGCTGGCTCATATTTAACCAACTGTCAAACAGAACTCCCAGGTCCCTCTTTACATTGCACCTTCCAACCACACATCCCCAGGTCTGTAGTTTACCATGGGGTTGTTGTGACCCAGGTGCAGGACCTGGCACTTGGCCTTGTTGAACTTCACACAGTTATCTTGGCCCATGGGTCTCACCTGTCTAGGTCCTGCTGCAAAGCCTCCCTAGCCTCTAGCACATCAACACAGCCACCAAGCTTGGTGTCACCTGCAAGTTTCCTCTCACAAAATAGGTCTTCAGTGTAAGAGCTTGTTTGCCCTTCTTTTGGCTACATCATTTTATCTAGCAACGTGTTGCACTTCTCCACAAGCCTTTCTATGGTGATCAACCTCTCCTTGGAGTTTTTTTCTCTTCAAAAAAGGGGAATTGTCATACAGATCACCAAAATATTTTAATGTACCTCAAAAAAGTTGCACCACAGTAACCCAGACGTGGGCAGTACACCCTTATGACAATCTATTTTGAAGCAAATATAACAGTTTGAAGTTGCTGCTAATAGGAGATTTCTTCCAGAGCTCTCTTCTGAGAAGTAAATTCCTTGAAACAAATCTTTAAGCACCAATATACAAAAGTTTTATCACTTAAGCATAATGGCACAGAAGCACTAAACATGCATTTATTTCCCAGCAGGCATCTGATAGCCTCGCTGCAATGCTTCAGAATTTATTTTGAGGAAGAACTTCACCCTCCAAATCTATTCACCTCATTTTCCTAGCACCAGAAGTACCCATGACTCACTGTTGACAGCAGGCAGTGGCAGGGTACAATAACCTTCCTGTGCTTCAGAGCTGCTAGGACTGGCAGTGACTCACCAGCAGCTTCACCCAGGCCAGGACTTCCCATGGTGCAGGTTTCTGTGCACACTGCTTCTGCAACAGCCTTGCTTACACTTTCAGCTTCACACATTCAATATCCACAGCCAGGTAACATATTTGATGTATCAGGAACAGTGTGGCCAGTAAGACAAGGGAGGTTATTCTGACTAGTGTCAGTGGAAGAGACCTCCAAAGCTCATCCAGTCCAACCTAGCACCCAGCCCTGTCCAGTCAACCAGACCATGGCACTAAGTGCCTCATCCAGGCTTTGCTTCAACACCTCCAGGGACAGCGACTCTGCTGTCTACAACTACCTGAAGGGAGGTTGTAGCCAGGTGGGGTTGGACTCTTGTCCCAGACAACCAGCAACAGAAGAAGGGGACACAGTCTCAAGCTGTGTCAGGGCAGGTCTAGGCTGGATGTTAGGAGGAAGTTGTTGGCAGAGAGAGTGATTGGCATTGGAATGGGCTGCCCAGGGAGGTGGTGGAGTCACTGTCCCTGGAGGTGTTGAAGCAAAGCCTGGATGAGGCACTTAGTGCCATGGTCTGGTTGACTGGCTAGGGCTGGGTGCTAGGTTGGACTGGATGAGCTTGGAGGTCTCTTCCAACCTGGTTGATTCTATGATCCATTATGGATTTGTGCCACTGCCTTGTGGTATCCACAGACTAACAACACAAGATGAGTACTTCTAAAGAAGAAAAAACTACCTAAGGTTATTTATTTATTCCAAGCTTACTGGCATTCATAGCTGAAATCCCTTGGCATGGTAATCAAGAATCAGCAACCAGCAACATTCATTCAGCACGACTTAGATATCTGTATCAAATACATTTGCTAACGAACAGACAGCAGCAAAAAGAAGTTCCGACCACAGAGACATTTACCAGGTGCTAAATCTTCAAAACACATGTAGGGAGGAGTACTTCTTAGTGAGCCAATCAGCTGAATGACAGAGCCAGAACAGAAGCCCACATCTGGTCTAAAAGGCAACACTTGCCTCCTCAGGAAAATGAATGGTGCTTATTTTAGTTAGAGCAGCACAGCTTCATTACAAGTTCTAAATACATTTCTGAATTAAATAATCAGCAGAGAGAAAGTTTAAATCTGTCTGGACAGCACAGAAGACTTCAACAAGGCAATCAAATAAACTAACCCTAACCAAGACTGATTTCTCCTCAGTGCAGGCAAGCTAAGGTATCAGGTATGCAGAGACAAACCACCCAATGAAGCACATCTCACCAAGATCATAGAATCATAGAATCAAGCAGGTTGGAAGAGACCTCCAAGATCATCCAGTCCAACCTAGCACCCAGCCCTGGCCAATCAACCAGACCATGGCACTAAGTGCCTCATCCAGGCTTTGCTTCAACACCTCCAGGGACAGTGACTCCACCACCTCCCTGGGCAGCCCATTCCAATGCCAATCACTCTCTCTG
>WAAF01014638.1:0-38055 GCA_013400475.1 Tricholaema leucomelas | reverse complement strand
CAATTCCTCTGTCCATATCACTGACAAAGATGTTACAGAGCACTGGTCCCAGCACTGACCCCTGAGGAACACCACTTGGCACCGGTCGCCAGGTGGACATTGTGCCATTGATCACCACTCTCTGCATGCCACCATCCAGCCAATTCCTTATCCAGTGAGTGCTCCACACATCCAGTTTGTGCTTTTCCAGTTTGGTGACCAGGATGTCATGTGGGACAGAGTCGAATGCCTTACTCAGGTCTAGGTAGACGACATCAGTTGCCCTTCCCCTGTCCATTGCAGCTGTGACTACATCATAAAAAGCCACCAGATTTGTCAGGCATGATTTGCCCTTAGTGAAGCCAATCTCATCCCATTGGCCTTTCCCCACCCATCCAGCCTGGCAAGGTCCCTCTGCAGGGCTCTCCTACCCTCCTACATCATTTACTGCTTGGACTTTATATCCCTTCAAAGAGTTCTTTAATTCTTCACCCATTTCTCACACACACTTAAGACATGTGAGTAAAAAATGTTTAAATGTTCAGATTAAGATACTGTTTGAGAAATTGTATTTCTAGGAAAATGATGTTCCAGCACATGTTAAATCTCCAGTGCTTCTATTAGACAGTTACACCTCAGGCATTTTATCTAAGTTGAGGCAGAAATTGGAAATTTTAATTCCTCCTAACCTCATGCAGGAGGAATGAAGTTTTATTTCTTTCACAGTGTCTGCAAATGAAGAAGCAGTTAAAGAAATACTTCAGTTCTTTTCTACCAACAGAAATAGGACTCATTTGTTTAGAAGTACTTAGGACTCATTTGTTTGTAAGTACTAACTTAGAATTACTGCCTGAGGTGTTTTTGAGTCAAGCTGATTCTGTGAGATTAAATACTTGGACACAAATACCTGAGGGGTGGGTGTCAAGTGGAAGGGGCCAACCTCTTTTCAGTGGTCAGCAGCAATAAGACAAGAAGCAATGGATACAAACTGCAGCACAGAAGGTTTCACCTCAACATGAGGAGAACCTTCTGTAGAGTGAGGGTGACAGAGCCCTGGAACAGAGAGGTTGTGGAGTTTCCTTCTCTGGAGACTTCCAAATCCTGCCTGGAAATCTTCCTATACAGACTACGATGAGTGATCCTGCCTTGGCAGGGGGGTTGGACTCCATGATCTCTGGAGGTCCCTTCCCAAAGTTCTCTGATTTTGTGGTTTTTAGTATCATTTTTTAAGTTTAAAAGAAACAGCAAACCACCCCACAGTTCCCAATCTAACACCAGCCAGCAGCTGCATGCTTCCTCACCTGCAAACACACAGCAGTTCCTTTGCATAAAGAATCACAGAATTGTTTAGGCTAGAAAAGACCTCTAAGATCAACAAGTCCAACCCTTAACCCAACACTACCAGGCCACCACAAAGACATCGCCCTCAGCACCACATCTACACAGCTCTGAAAGCCCTCCAGATATGTGGACTCCACTGCTGCCCTGAGCAGCCTGGGCCAGGCCTTGACAACCCTTTGGGGGAAGAAACTGTTCCTGAACCTCCCCTGGTACAACTTGGGGCTGTTTCTTGTCTTGTCATCTGTTTTGAGGAAGAAGAGACCACCCCCCACCTGCCTCCAGCCTCCTTCAGGCAGTTGCAGAGAGTGGACAGGGACAGCAGTGTGTCCTTGTGGGACAGCAATGTGCACCTGTGGCCAGGAGAGCCAGTGGTGTCCTGGGGTGCATCAAGAAAAGTGTGGCCAGCAGGGCTAGAGAGATGCTCTGAAAGGTGCAGTTCCTGAGGCTGCCCAGCATTGCAAGTGCCAGCTGAAAAGCCTACCACTCAGACTAGTGCTTGCTGGCAAGCTAGGCAAATGCAAAATGCCCACACTAGTTAAAAAGCAGAACATGAATTAAAAATGCCATTCACAGCCAAGTCAGACACTCAGGACAGACCACATGCCCTGAAGATCTCCTTCAAAAGCCACATAACTCAACACGTATCTCTCCGTCTCTCCTGTTGCCTGACATGCTGGTTAGACACACGGTTCAGGACAGCTTTTGATCACTTGCCCATCAGCTAATCTTTAACATGTGGTCAGTTCACTCCTAACTTAACAGAGGAAAAAAAAAACCAGCTGAAAAGTTTGCACATTTTGTTTAATCTTTTCTTCTGTAAGTATAACATCACTGATGGGATTATACATCAATTTCAAGCTCAGGGGGATATTCTGGAATCTGTCTAATTCATGAAGCTGTATGTGAAATCTAGACCTCAGTATAAGCAGCTAGAATTACCTACATGTCCATTAATCATTAATTTTGTGCTGGGCTTTGCTCATTCCTGCTGTCCATAAGCACATCTCTTTGCCTCCTCTCATTTTGTGCCAGGTCGGTAGAGCAAGGGTGACTTGAAGAGCCCAGAACTGGACACAGCACTCAAGCTGTGGCCTGAGCAGTGCTGAGCACAGGGGAAGAATAACCTCCCTTGTCCTGCTGGCCACACTGCTCCTGAGCCAGGCCATTGGCTCTCCTGCCCACCTGGGCACACTGCTGCCTCATCTTCAGCTACTACCTACCAGCAACCAGGTCCCTCTCTGCTTGGCTGCTCTCCAGCCACTCTGTCCCCAGCCTGTAGTGCTGCTTGGGGTTGTTGTGGCCAAAGTGTAGAACCCTGCACTTGGCCTTGTTAAATCTCATCCCATTGGCTGGAGCACAGCCCTATGAGGAGAGGCTGAGGGAGCTGGGGGTGTTTAGCCTGGAGAAGAGGAGGCTCAGGGGTGACCTTATTGCTGTCTACAACTACCTGAGGGGTGGTTGTGGCCAGGGGGAGGTTGCTCTCTTCTCTCAGGTGGCCAGCACCAGAACGAGAGGACACAGCCTCAGGCTGCGCCGGGGGAAGTTTAGGCTCGAGGTGAGGAGAAAGTTCTTCACTGAGAGAGTCATTGGCTACTGGAATGGGCTGCCCAGGGAGGTGGTGGAGTCGCCATCCCTGGAGCTGTTCAAGGCAGGATTGGACGTGGCACTTGGTGCCATGGTCTAGCCTTGAGCTCTGTGGTGAAGGGTTGGACTTGATGATCTGTGAGGTCTCTTCCAACGCTGATGATACTATGATACTATGACATGAAAGAAACATCAACTTTTAGGACACTTGGCAGCCAGAAGCAGACGTATGGAGACTAAGAAGTGAAGACATCATGGTTAAAACCCTGTAACAGCAGTAAGACATCACAGTGTGTCCTTTTTCAGCGGGTACTCACATTTATCCAGATCCAAAGAGCACTCTGACTCCTCCATATCACAGAATTAATCAGGTTGGAAAAGAGCTTCGAGATCATCAAGTCCAACCTACCACTTAACACCTCCTAATTAACTAAATCTTGGCACTAAGTGCCTCATCCAGTCTCCTCTTAGACACCTCCAGGGATGGTGACTCCACCACCTCCCTGGGCAGCCCATTCCAATGCTAATCACTCTCTATGGGAAGAACTTCCTCCTAACATCCAGCCTAAACCTGCCCAGGTGCAGGTTGAGATTGTGTCCTCTTGTTCTGTTGCTGGTTGCCTGGCAGCAGAGACCAACCCCACCTGGCTACAGCCTCCCTTCAGGTAGTTGTAGACAGCAATGAGGTCAGCCCTGAGCCTCCTCTTCTCCAGGCTGAACACCTCCTCATCCTCTCCTCACAGGGCTGTGCTCCAGCCTCCTCANACTCTCTATGGGAAGAACTTCCTCCTAACATCCAGCCTAAACCTGCCCAGGTGCAGGTTGAGATTGTGTCCTCTTGTTCTGTTGCTGGTTGCCTGGCAGCAGAGACCAACCCCACCTGGCTACAGCCTCCCTTCAGGTAGTTGTAGACAGCAATGAGGTCAGCCCTGAGCCTCCTCTTCTCCAGGCTGAACACCTCCAGAATCCTCATCCTCTCCTCACAGGGCTGTGCTCCAGCCTCCTCACCAGCCTTGCTGCCCTTCTCTGGACACATTCAAGCATCTCAACATCTTTCCTAAATTGAGGAGCCCAGATCTGGACAGAGTACTCAAGGTGTGGCTTAACCAGTGCCGAGTACAGGGGAAGAATGACATTCCTGGTCCTGCTGGCCACACTGTTCCTGATCCAGGTCAGGATCCACACAACACACTGATTACATTGTCAGGGAGATTTATATTGTAGCACCCCGAGTTTCTCCCACAGTTTCAGTGTGCAGCATTGTGTGACAGCAATGAAAGGTAACGAGAGAAGCAGTTGCTGGAAGCAGCACTTTTCTAGACTGTAATGAACAAATACCCTGAGAAAAACCTTTGCTCTAAGTATTCACTGAAGTTTTCCTGTTGCTTTATGAAGTAGCTGCTAAACACTTAAAGGCTTTCAAAGCTCACACATTTACTTGTTCTGCACTTTTGAGTATAAATAGCCACAATATTTTACCTCTTCAGGTTTAATGTCCTTATACAGACACACAGGTCGAGAATCTGTTGGAAGGTAGGAGAGCCCTGCAGAGGGACCTGGACAGGCTGGATGGGTGGGCAGAGGCCAACAGGATGAGATTTAACAAAGCCAAGTGCAGGGTTCTGCACTTTGGCCACAACAACCCCAAGCAGCACTACAGGCTGGGGACAGAGTGGCTGGAGAGCAGCCAGGAGGAAAGGGACCTGGGGGTACTGGTGGATAGTAGGCTGAAGATGAGCCAGCAATGTGCCCAGGTGGCCAAGAGGGCCAATGGCATCCTGGCCTGTATCAGGAACAGTGTGGCCAGTAGGACGAGGGAGGTTCTTCTTCCCCTGTACTCAACACTGGTCAGGCCACACCTTGAGTGCTGTGTCCAGTTCTGGGCTTCTCAACTCAAGAGAGATGTTGAGGTGCTGGAACGTGTCCAGAGAAGGGCAACAAAGCTGGTGAGGGGCCTGGAACACAAACCCTATGAGGAGAGGCTGAGGGAGCTGGGGTTGTTTAGCCTGGAGAAGAGGAGGCTCAGGGGAGACCTCATTGCTGTCTACAACTACCTGAAGGGAGGTTGTAGCCAGGTGGGGGTTGGTCTCTTCTCCCAGGCAACCAGCAACAGGACAAGGGGACACAGCCTCAAGTTGTGCCGAGGGAAGTATAGGCTGGATGTTAGGAGGAAGTTCTTGCCAGAGAGAGTGATTTGCCCTTGGAATGGGCTGCCCAGGGAGGTGGTGGAGTCACCATCCCTGGGGGTGTTCAGGAAAAGCCTGGATGAGGCACTTAGTGCCATGGTTTAGTTGACTGGCTAGGGCTGGGTGCTAGGTTGGACTGGATGATCTTGGAGGTCTCTTCCAACCTGATTGATTCTATTCTATTCTATTGCTGATGAACCTAACATAGAAGATCTTTCATTTTTAAAAGCCTTGAACTACAAAACTCATACATAAAGCTGAAGAAGGTAGCAAGTCAGCAGGAGCTAGATGAATGAAAATGTATAGCCATGAAGTTACCTCTGAATGACTACATTAGATACATCCAAATGATACTCCAAATATAACAGAGCAGAGAATATGCTTTTAGCCACAAGTTTTTATTCAGTATCTTGAATGCTGTGGAACATTCAGTAAATAAGATATCACTGTTACTTTATAAAAGCTCATATCATAGGATCAACCAGGTTAGAAGAGACCTCCGAGATCATCCAGTCCAACCTAGCACCCAGCCCTAGCCAATCAACCAGACCATGGCACTAAGTGCCTCATCCAGGCTTTGCTTGAACACCTCCAGGGATGGAGACTCCACCACCTCCCTGGGCAGCCCATTCCAATGCCAATCACTCTCTCTGGCAAGACCTTCCTCCTAATATCCAGCCTAGACCTCCCCCAGCACAACTGTTTTTGCCTCTGAGATTAAATAAGGAACAAACTTCTCTGTACATCTGATACCTGAAAATTATTTGCTAACCACAGTTGTATTCTTGCAATGTAACTGTAAGGATGCAAAGCAATATTCATTAACATACGGCTTGTTTTCAGGACAGGTCAAGTTCTACCAAGGAAATGTTTACTTCTTTCAAATTTTGAGATGGATCTCTGAAATCAAAACACAAAACTGCTCACTCTAGCTAAATATAAATATAACATTTTATTTATACTGATAGAATCATAGAATCAGGGTTGGAAAGGACCACAAGGATCATCTAGTTCCAATCGCACTGCCATGGGCAGGGACACCCTACTCTAGATCAGGCTGGCCACAGCCTCATCCATCCTGGCTTTAAACACCTCCAGGGATGGGGCCTGGAACAACTTCAAGGCTCTGGGATGACTGAAGGATGAGGAGCACAGAGAGTGTTTTCCTCAATGCCAGGGAAGGCTGCACTGAATCCTGAAAGGAACAGGAAAACACAGCTGAGTAACACATGTCTCAGGGGCTGGTGCCACAAGTGCAATTCTGGTGTCTCTGATCAAGGGAACAGTTTTGTGGCACTGAGCCTGCTGGGCACAGACAAGGTTCAGACATCTCAAAAGGGGAGAAGGACTCTCACACGTGAGTCAGCAAGGCCCTTTGACAGGGCTTTAAGCTAAGCTGAGGAAGGGGATAAAACCAAGCTCCCTAAAGATGAGCCTAGGGGTGGTGTGCCCATGGCAGGGATGAAACCGAAAGCCCAGCTCGAGTGCATCTACACCAATGCAGCATGGGCAACAAACAGGAGGAACCAGAAATCAACACGTAACAGGACACCTTTGTCACAGTTGCCACCACAAAAACGTGGTTGGGATGACTCTCACGACTGGAGTACTGCAGTGAATGTCTCCAGAAGGGATAGGCAGGAAAGGAGAGCTGATGGAGCGGCACCATACATTAGGGAGTGTTTTGATTGTGTAGAACTTGACAACTGTGATGATAAAGTCGAGTGCTTATGAGTAAGGACTCAGGGAAAAGCCAACAAGGCAGTTATCCTGTTGGGAGACAGACCACCCAACTTGGGTGAGGAGGCTGATGAGGCATTCTACAGACGAATCATCAGCCCTCGTTCACATGGGGGACTTCAATTCACCAGACATCTACTGGAAATGCCACACAGCTGACAAAAACAACCTCAGAGGTTCCTGGAGTATGTGGAATTCAGCTGGTAAACGAGCCCAGCAGGGGAGGTGCCTCACCAGACCTACCATTTGGAAACAGGGAAGGATTGGTTGGGGATGTGGTGGTCAGAGGCCATAAACAGTGCTCAAGAAACAACAGAATTCTTGATGAAGTAAGGAGTCAGTAAAGCTGCTACCGTGGGCTGCCAGAGGGCAGACTCCAGGCTCTTCAGGACACTGAGGCCAGTTCTGTTTAATTTCTTTACTGATGATTTGATGAGGGGGTCAAGGGCACCACCAGCAAGCTTGCAGATGACACTACATTGAGTGGCAATGTTGAACTGCTCAAGGAGAGAAAGGCTCTGCAGAGAGGCCTGGACAGGTTAGATCAATAGGCTGAAGTCAGCAGAATGAAGTTTAACAAGACCAAGTGCTGGCTCCTGCACTTTGACCACAACAACCACCAGCAAGTGGCTGGAAAGCAGCCCAGTGCAAAAGGACCTGGAGGTGCTGGTGAAGGGCTGGCTGAACATGAGCCAGCAGCCTGCCCAGATGGCTAAGATGGGAAAGGGCATCCTGGTCTGGATCAAAGCCAGCGTGTCCAGCAGAAGCAAGGAAGTGATGGTGCCCCTGCACTCAGCCAGGGTGAGGCCTGTTCAATTCTGGGTACCACTGCATAGGAAAGACACTGAGGTCCTGGATAGCGTCCAGAGAACAGCAACGAGGCTGGTGGGGGGTTTGGAGGGCATCGTACAAGGAGTGTCTGAGGAAGATGAGGCTGTTTAGCCTGGAGAAGAGAAGGCCAAAGGGAGATCTCATTGCTCTCTACAACTACCTGAAAGCAGACTGGAGTGAGGCTGGTGTCAGTCTCTTCTCCCAAGCGACTAGCAATAGGATAAGAGGAAAATGGGCTTAAGTTGTGCCAGGGGATGTTTAGATTAGATGTTAGGAAAAAGTTCTTTACTGAGAGAGTGGGGAGGCTTTGGAACAGTCTGCCCAGGAAGATGGTGGAGTTGCCACTATCTTCTCTGAGCTGAACAGCCCCAACTCTTTCAGCCTGTCTCTATAGGAGAGGTGCTCCAGCCCTCCAATCAATTTCATGGCTCTCCTCTGGATCTGCTCCAGCAGGTCCATGTCCTTCTTGTGTTAAGGATCCTGGAGACAGACACAATACTCTAGGTGAGGCCCCACCAGAGCAGAGTGGCAGAATCACCTATCTTGATCTGCTGGTAAACCTCTTAGAGTGTTTAATTACTCCAGTAATTGTTCTTCTGCCTAACAACCATGGGTGGTTTGTGATCATTGCCCCTTCTCTTCCAGTGCACATCCATGAGAAGTTCACCTCCAAACTTCTTCACACCTTTCCATTAGGTAGCCGAGGACCTTATTTTTGCCAGACTATGCAAACCCATGCCACATGCCCCAGTCTCACAAATGTTCTGGCTATCTGCTAGACTCACATCAGAACATGAGTACCTTCTACTGCAAAGCTGCAAACTGGCTATGGTACCCTAGATGTGCTCTCAAGAGCTGAACAGAAGGAATGATTGCTCCCTTTAATCAGATGACTACACTCTTGCTAATACAGAACATTATATAGTCGGCCTTCTTCACCACAAGGGCACACTGCTGAACCAAGTTTGCTCTGGTGTACACAGAGATCCCTCAGGTCCCTTATTAGAAAGCCACTTTGAGGCCAGACAACCCCAGCCCACATGGAAGGAGTTTTCTCCATTTATGTGCAGGACTTTGTTAGCTTCCCAACATTCCACTTCTGCAGCCTGCTGAGATCCCTGCAAACAACTGTCCTGCCCTTTGGTGTCTCAGCTGCTCCCCACAACATGGTACCTGCAAGGCTGCTGGAAGTGCTCTCCATCCTATCACTCAGGCCACCAACACAGACACTGAACAATACCGATCTGAGCATGGCTTGTGGAGATGACTGCTGGTAACTAGACTGGCATGGGTTGAGTTCAGTCTGCTGCTGTGTATTCAACACCATGCTGCCATCATGCCAGATTCAAAACCAGAGTCCTGGCTGGAGTGAAGGTATCATGGGGCTTCAAATTCAGATTGCAAGATGAGAGGGTTCCCCTTCCACTTGCTGCTCGCAGTTTCCAGGTTTGGGTGTTGGCCTTTTCTGCTGGGCTGGCTGCTGTATGCTTGGGTGGGTGGAACTGTTTCACCACTGGCTTCTGCTGCTGCTGCTTTTGCCAAGGTATCTGTACAGTGCCTGAGTTTCAATTTTGTTTTGCCAGCCTACTCTATTTTTAATTGACAAAAATACAAATTAATTTCCCCCAAGCTGAGTCTATTTTGCCAAGGACAGCAGTCAGTAAGCAATCTGCCTGTCTCTATCTTAAACATGAGAGCTTTCACCTTATTTTCTCCCCTCTGTTGAGGCGGGGGAAGAAGAGAGCAGCTTGGCGAACATCTGGCAGCTGACTAAGCTCACATGGAGTTGTGAAAAAAGATCTCTCACCATCCTCATTCTAGTAGTGGAAATCAGAAAACTGATTAGAACTTAAAGGCAAGTCAGAGTCAGCATGGTCTACCTCATTTGCTACAAGTTAACCACAGCTCATCTCTTCCATGCCATCCAGAGACAGCAAAGCATGATGAAGACGGTAAAGAGTGGAATGAGAATGCTGTGAAATTAGAAAGGTAAACTACAGACTTGGGAATGTCAGGTTGGAAAGCTGCAACTCAGAGAGGGACTAGGGCTTCTGCTTGACAGTCAATAAAATATGAGTCTGAAGTGCCCAGGTGGCCAAGAAAGTCAATGGCATCCTGGCTGGGAGCAGAAACACTGTGGCCAGGAAAGGATCATCTCTCTGTGCTCAGCACTGGGGAGGCCACACCTCAAACTGCAGTGTTCAGTTCTGGACCCCTCATTACAGGAAGGACATGGAGGGGCTGGAGCATGTCCAGAGCAGGGCAAGGAGGCAGGAGAAGGGCCTGGAGCACCTGGGCTATGAAGAGGAGCTGAGGGAGCTGGGGGTTCTGAGGCTAGAGAAGCGGAGGCTGAGGGCAGAGCTCATTGCTCTCTGCAGCTCCCTGAAAGGAGGTTGGAGCAAGAAGGGGGCAGCCTTCAGATCCTGGAAGGCCACAAAAAGGTCACTTGGGAGCCTCCTCTTCTCCAGACTGAACAGCCTCAACTCTTTCAGTCTGTCCTCACAGCAGAGCTGCTGCAGCCCTCTGATCAGCCCACTGGCCCTTCTCTGGACAGGCTCCAGCATCTCCACATCCCTCTTGTAATAGGGGCTCCAGAACTGGCTGCAGTACTCCAGGTGGGGTCTGACCAGAGCGGAGCAGAGGGGGAGAATCACCTCCCTTGCCCTGCTGGCCACACTTCTGATGCAGCCTAGGCTCTGGTTGGCTTTCTGGGCTGCAAATGCACACTGCTGGCTCATGTTGAGCTTCTGGTCCACCATGAAGAAGTAGAGTGCAGATCAAAATAAAATGGCTAACTGTAGCCTGAAAAATTAAACTGTAAGACTAGAGAAAACCCTGAGGAAACCTGGATGACAACAGTATTGAAAAAGCTGACATGAAGATGGTCTGACCTGAATTGAAACTGAGCATGAGCCAAAGGCAGAGCAGCCACAGGACTGTAATGCAGACTGAACACTTGCCTTGAAGTTAAAAAAAGATCAAGTGACAACATAAGGCTCATCACAAACTCTCACACAGATATGCCTACATGTTGATTAGTATTTTAAATGTACCATTACCATCTGTAACATAACAACTGCCTCCCTCAGAAAACCATTTAAAAATAAGTTAGTCAAGAGCATTAGTTGCTTAGAAACACAGAAACTTTGCATCTAGGTGTTAACACTAAAACAATCAAGGATTCGAGAAAAAAAATGCATCCAGTAAAACTAATCAACATTTAAAAGCAAATCTGCAATAGAATCAAAGTTAGTGACAAGCTGGGAGACAATATAAATCAAAAAGATCCATGTCCTCAACCTAGTATTTGGAAAGATAAAGGTTACTCTTTTATAAGGACTTTGGATTTGTGGGAATAATGTCAAATGCCAGGCTGGATGTCAAACACACCTGGACTATGACTCCTCCTGCAGAGCCTGCATACTCGACGGGCAGAGAGCTGATAGCAGTACAAAAACCAAGGGACACAGTCTCAAGTTGTGCCAGGGGAGGCCTAGGCTGGATGTTAGGAGGAAGTTGTTGGCAGAGAGAGTGATTGGCATTGGAATGGGCTGCCCAGGGAGGTGGTGGAGTCACCGTGTCTGGAGGTGTTCATGCAAATCCTAAATGAGGCACTTAGTGCCATGGTCTGGTTGACTGGCTAGGGCTGGGTGCTAGGTTGGACTGGATGAGCTTGGAAGTCTCTTCCAACCTGCTTGATTCTATGATTCTAAGAGCAGTTGCCACAGCTGACACATTGTCCTTCGAGTTGTAACACACAAGGTGAGGATCCACACCACTGACTGCCAGGTCAAACAGAAGGGTCCCATCACTAGCAGGCAAAAAGTGTATGCATGGGCAGCACTGCTATGGCCAGCAAGAACACATCCCTAACACTGGAAACCAAAGCAGAGACATTCCAGTTTTGGCACTCCCCATGTACTCAGTACATGTTTGGGATCCAACACCTTGGTTGTCTCAAAGTCCACTCAGTACTACTATATTTTCTGCAGTGCTTTTGCAGCTAAATGAATGCAGGAAGCACAGAAGAACCTGGGCTGCTACTGAAGGCTTCAGACAACTGAAAAATGTAAATCACAATTTAGGCTAGAAACCTAAGCAGACATAACACATTGGTTTAATCAGTGTTTCAAACCAGAATTAGAATAATTCAGGTTGGAAAGGACAGCAAGAGGTCATCTGGTTTAATTTCCTGCTCAAAGCACAATCACTTAAGAGATTAAACCAACTTGTTAAGGACTTTATTCAGTCAGACTTTGAAAACCTTCAAGTTTTTGATGATACTTCTCACTTGTATTTACATCCATTATTTCTCATCCTCCCTACCACGCAGAATCCAACAGAAGAGCCTTGATCCTCTTTTCAGCAAGTGCCTCATAGCATGGGAAGTTTGCTATTAGATCCCCCTCCTCAGTCATCACCTTATCAATGACAACCATGAAAATGTGTTCCAAGAGGACTCATACCACAGCATTTCTGGGGATAGAAGCAAGAAGCATGGGATTCCATGGCTCCTCCTTTGGCATGTTTTGACAACTGTGGAATATTTGTGTTGCACACTTTATTAAGGCTCCTCCCCAGTTTCTTTAGTCCTTTAAAGTAGTTATAAATAAGCCTCCCAATGGCACCAAACAGCACCCTCAGATTCATCCTGTGGTCTTGGATGGATCAAGTTTTTTCAAGTAGTCCCTGACTCAACTCTCACTCAGTTCACCACTAGCAACTTGTCTCCTTGAACCCTGCCTCTGACTGCAGAACCCTGGGAGATCCTCTTGACTACCTGAGCAGATTGGCACAGCACAGAAAGATGCAATACTTTGTTCAGATGTGTTATCTCTCTTTCCATACTGTGGGAGAATGTAGGAAGGCAAGTGGAAAGGCTGAAAGAACTGAATAATCTGTCTAGAAGATTGACACAAGTCTACATTTCACATTAAAAGTTCCACAAGCAAGAACTGAGAAGACCTCCTTTAATCCTTTCCATAATGCTTGCCCATGAATGGGAATCTTCAGAAGCTGAAGCATATTTTTAGGGAGTTTATAAAACTGAAAGCAAAATTCAACCCTCACTTACTACTTCCATCCAAACTCTGTTCTGAAAATAGGCATTTTGAGCAGGAAATAAATTATTCATGAGTGTCAGCATAAGCAAGATTCATTTCATTCTAGAGTTCATTCCAAAACAGTCATAAAAATATCTTTACAGTTCTAAGGTTGCATCTTTTCATCCTATTTCTCTCAGCATTGCTGTTTAAGGAATGAAGTCATGTGAGAAACAGCCTTTTTGCCAAGGCACTCTTTAACCAGAACAGCTCCTAAACAAGTGCCTCAACTCACTAAAACTACTACCAGCAAAAGGGGACGATGCTGACAAGTTACGCACTTAGTGCCATGGTCTAGATGACTGGATAGGGCTGGGTGCTAGGTTGGACTGCATGATCTTGGAGGTCTCTTCCAACCTGGTTGATTCTATGATTAATGACAGTGGAAATACAGCATTTTAAAGGGCAAATTCCACCCAAGAACTACATTAAAAATATGGGCACAGGTTAGGACTTCCTAATATTTGGGTGGCTTCATACTGAATTGATTCTGCTTTCTTCACCATATGCTGCCTGTGTGCTCATATTATTACAGCTATAACTGGTTTCATTTGGTGCAGAGACTGGTGGGTATTAGAGGGGGAGAAGTCCCCACTTATAGCCCTCATATATCTATCATCATATGATTCTGTGTTGATTGGATAGGGCTGGGTGATCACAGACTCACAGAACTCCTTAGATTGGAAAAGGCCTTCAAGACCATCGAGTCCAATCATCAGTTCCACACAGACAACTCCCTGACTAAACCAAACCTCTCTGCACAACATCTCATCACTATCAATCGCTAGGGTTGGAAAGGACCACCAGGATCATCCAGTCCAACCTTCATCCCAGCATCCTTCATCACCAGACCATAGCCTCAAGTGCCACATCCACTCTCCTTTTAAACACCTCCAGGGATGGTGACTCCACCACCTCCCTGGGCAGCCTGTTCCAGTCCCTGACCACCTGCTCAGTAAAGTACCTCCTCCCCACATCCAATTTAAACCTCCCATGAAGCATCTTGAGGCCATTTCCTCTTGTCCTATCATTAGTAATTCAGGAGAAGATACCAGCTCCAGCCTCACTACAGCCTCCTTTTAGGTAGTTGTAGAGGACAACAAGGTCCTCTCTCAGCCTCCTCTTCTCCAGACTAAACAAGCCCAGCTCCCTCAGCTGCTCCTCATAGGTCATGTTTGCCAGACCTCTCCCCAGCCTCATCGCCCTTCTCTGCACCTGCTCCAGCACCTCAGTGTCCCTCCTATACTGTGGTGACCAAAACTGGACTCAGCACTCACGAGTGCTGAGTAGAAGGGCACAATCACCTCCCTGCTCCTGCTGGTCACACCATTTCTGATCCAGGCCAGGATGCTCTTGGCCTTCTTGGCCACCTCGGCACACTGCTGGCTCATGTCCAGCCAGATGGCCACTAACACCCCCAGGTCCCTTACCGCCAGGCAGCTCTTTAGATACTCCTAGTTGGACTGGATGATCTTGGAGGTCTCTTCCAACCTGGCTGATTGTATGATCATTGATATTGTGCAATACAGGTGGAGTTTTATTGCAGAATAAAAGATGCATCAAGAACGAGCAGAAAACTGAGATTATTGGGAAAATATCCTTAAGATAAATGCTTTTTCCAGAGAGTTTCTGACAGGTGGTGACTGTCAAAGTGGTTAAACATTTCCCTGCTGTTTACAATATTCACACTCTCCTGCTGTTGACCTGACTCTTGGCCATTCAGAAGATGAGCAAATCATCTCCAACTATCAAGTCAGTATAAATTGTGCTTTGAGCATGAGGTATTATAAGAATTCCATGAAAAAGAGCCCATCTTTCCCTGTTAGGCATATAAATGAGTAGCTTAAATACATACATGTCTGTGCCTTAGGGCATAACCTGTTGCAAAAAACTGAACTTGCACAATTTAACTGATCCCATCATGGAAAGTGACATAAGAACAACTGTGCTAGTCACCTCCCAAGAGCCAGCCCAATGCTGAAAGGGGAAAGAAGAGAAATGTGTCAAGAGAAAAATCACCTCAAAACCACCACAATTTGGGATGAAAGACTTGGGGGAGAAAAAAAAAATAGCTACCAATTTAAGTATTGTATAAAGTGTAGTGTTGTTAGCAATTATCAATCATTCACCTCTGAGCCATCTCTAATGCCTTATACTCCATGTTTTATGTAGTTGCCATCCCTGGAGGTGTTCAAGAAAAGCCTGGATGAGGCACTTAGTGCCATGGTCTGGTTGACTGGCTAGGGCTGGGTGCTAGGTTGGACCGGAAGACCTTGGAGGTCTCTTCCTAGCGGGCTGACGCTCTCCGCTTGCAAGTCTCTTCCACGCCGGCTGACTCTATGACCTTGGAGGTCTCTTCCAAGCTGGCTGATTCTATGACCTTGGAGGTCTCTTCCAAGCTGGCTGATTCTATGACCTTGGAGGTCTCTTCCAAGCTGGCTGATTCTATGACCTTGGAGGTCTCTTCCAAGCTGGCTGATTCTATGATTCTACTCTACAATTCTAGTTTCCATTCTCTTGATTTAATGCTGCCCTGTTAAATAGCACCTTTTAATAACAACCCCCCTAATGTGATAAACAACAGTTCTGAAAAGAACCAAGATGTCAATTCAAAACAGGCTAAAACAAGTTAATCTGTTTGTGTCAGTAACAGCCATTTGGTAATTTGATGAAGTACTAAAACAGTGCCACTCATTACCTGTAATTCAGGTTTATGACATGCTGTAAGAGGGATGAAAAATGTAACTGGCAGAAGCTCGACCTGTGTGCAGTTCTGTTGCTCAATTCAGTCAACAATTTGACTTCCACAAATTAAAGGTGAGCTTTTAACCAGGTGTCCCATGGCTCCAAAAATGTGAAGATTTACACCTTGTCCTTCACATGGTAAAAAGTTTTGCAAGTTAATCACCATTTGTTTGCAATTTACATCCACATGAATAAAAATGTAGAAGCCACTTAATTTCATAGCTTAGAAGAACAACAAATGAAGCCTGTCTGAATGGAAGATTGAGAGCAAAAACATAGAATCATAGAATCAGTCAGGGTTGGAAGGGACCACAAGGATCGTCCAGTTCCAACCCTCCTGCCATGGGCAGGGACATCCTACCCTAGATCAGGCTGGCCAGAGCCCAATCCAGCCTGGCCTTAAGCACCTCCAGGGATGGGGCCTCAACCACCTCCCTGGGCAACCCAATCCAGGGTCTGTCCATATAATAAGAATTAAAAAGAAGAATTAAGAAAACTATAGTATGTTTGCTCTTAAAATGAAACAGCAGTGACAATGCTTCTCCATATCAAGTTAAAATGACCCATCTGCATGGGAACAAAGTCTGCTATTCATGAAGCTCTAATTGAGTAGAAGTCCAGAAAATGAAAGTGTTAAAACCCTCATCTCGTCATTCCAGTTATAACTAAGTCTACACAGCATATTAACCTTCCTTGTTATTGATGCACTACTAAAATTAGTACATTCATTCACAGATGGTTAACAAAATTAACTGGCAGAGTTGTTTTAAGCACAGAGAAATAAATGTCAACTGTGCAGGACAGCTTAAGCTCACCACTCTACAAGAAAAGGTCACAGAATCAGTCAGAGTTGGAAGGGACTACAAGGATCATCTAGTTCCAAAACCCCTGCCATGGGCAGGGACACCCTACTCTAGATCATAGAATCAACCAAGTTGGAAGAGACCTCCAAGATCATCCAGTCCAACCTAGCACCCAGCCCTATCCAATCGTCTAGACCATGGCACTAAGTGCCTCATCCAGTCTTTTCTTGAACACCTCCAGGGTCGGTGACTCCACCACCTCTCTGGGCAGCCCATTCCAATGGCAAATCACTCTCCCTGGGTAACCCATTCCAGGCTCTCACCACTCTCATGCTGAACATCTTCCTCCTCATGGACAGCCTGAACTTACCCATCTCCAGCTTCGCTCCATTCCCGCCAGTCCTGTCACTCCCTGATGTCCTGAAAGGTCCTTCCCCAGCTTTTTTGTAGGCCCCCTTCAGATGTGAAAGGCCACAATAAGGTCACCTCCGGAGCCTCCTCTTCTCCAGACTGCACAGCCCCAACTCTTTCAGTCTGTCCTCATACGACAGGTGGCAAAAATAAAAGAGATCTCATCTCAAGCCTAACCTAAGCATACCAGAGAGCTCTTATGAAGATCTGAAGAGTTCATAGCCCTTAATCTATCCAATTACTTTTTGAAGTAGGTGATCTTGCTTTGTAATGGTTAACACAGAGGCCAAAAAATCTCCAATCTCTCAAACTACAGCAAGCACTAAAGGGAAGGTTTTGAATAATCACATTCTCTCTAATCCAATTTACTGGTCTGAAAACATTTGACAATATGCATTCATTGATGGCAATAACATGCACCTTCCTGAGTGATGATGAATGAAACATTTCATCAGTTACACTCCTTCAGAGGCTCAAGCTTTAGAAGCTACATAAACATGATTACGTAGCCAACTGCTTTTTATTTTGCAGCAGCAGTGCTGTTTGGAAGATCCTCAGATAGTTCCTGCTCCTCACATGTTGGTCGGTTTCACAAAGCAGTTTTGGTGTGTGTGAACTAGATAGAAATCAGAGAAAAACTAAAGCAGGAGCTCTGTTACAGGTACACACCAAACACACCCCAACACCTAATGAGGCAATAAGTGAATCTGAGTATCACTCCTTTGGGCAGCATAAAACCAGTTGTGCAGGAGCACATTTGGTTCAACACAGAATAAATCTAATCAAGAGTAAACCAAATCAAACGCAGTGTATAATGAAGGGGTCCCAGTATCGACTAATGGCTATCTATAATGAGGTCTTACAGCACCAAATAACTTGCTAACAAGTTCAACCTGTAAACTACAGATTGCTTTTCCCCAGATCAGCCTTCAAAGACTGTCTAGCATTCAGCAGTTCACAAAGAAACATTAACAACTGTATAAAGTGAATTAGAGATTTCTTCCACAAGAGTCTGGCAGACTAAAGAAGCCTGACCAGAGGCACTATAAACAGTTAATTAACACTAAACAAGAAGGAGTGACTATTTGCAGAGTCAAAACACAGACAGACCTCAAAGCTCTTCAGCATATACAGATCTGAGCTGATGAAGCCAAATAGAAAGGAGGAGAGGAGTAATTCCTGAATGGAGCAAAGCTGGAGGTGGGGAGATTCAGACTGGACATGAGGAGGAAGTTCTTCACCATGAGAGCGGTGAGAGCTTGGAACGAGTTGTTAAGGCCCCATCCCTGGAGGTGTTTAAGGCCAGGCTGGATGAGGCTGTGGGCAGCCTGCTCTAGGGTAGGGTGTCCCTGCCCATGGCAGGGGGGTTGAAACTGGATGATCCTCACTGTCTCTTCCAACCCTGACTGATTCTATGATTATAAATATGCAGTAAATTGATTCTGCTTTGAGGAAACACAGCATGCAGTTTTAGAAGGCTGGGCTTGAATGCATTCCCAGCTTTGGCAAAAAAAAATAAAATGAGAAAAGTAAAAGCTTTTCCTGCATAAAAACGGTAAGTTGGAACCTTCTTGACATGGCAAACATTGGGTTTTCAATCTTATTTCCAGGAGGATGGAGGAGAGAGAATGTAACAGCAGTGCATTCAAATTTGTTCAACTGCTTTATGTTAAATGCAAAGCTCTGTTTTGAAGTTAATTGTCAACATATTTAGTGGCTCAAAAAAAGCAAGATAGGTTTTGTAACAGCAGTTAGAAGGTACAGTGTTTCCGTTGGAATGGGCTGCCCAGGGAGGTGGTGGAGTCACTGTCCCTGGAGGTGTTGAAGCAAAGCCTGGCTGGGGCACTTAGTGCCATGGTCTGGTTGACTGGACAGGGCTGGGTGCTAGGTTGGACTGGATGAGCTTGCAGGTCTCTTCCAACCTGGTTGATTCTATTCTATTCTCACCTCTAATGGCTTAAAACAGTATTAACTGTGGAACTACTGCAAGGATCTCACTGGCATGTTACACAACTGCAGAAAGCATTACAAAGCCAGGCACACACAACAGTAACCACACTTACTCCAACTGATTGGTCAGGGCTTCTCACAAGTCATGGCCCAAGTACACTTACTAAAACTTTCCTTACTGTTAAAGCCACCTGCTAGTTCAAGTCAAAATTAACTCATAGAATTAAGAAAAGTTTGGATTAACTCATATTGCTGCAAGGTGAGTGTTTTGGTTTGGGTTTGTTTTGGTTTTGAGTTCCCTCTCCCAGTAAATTACTGCAGGTGATTTCCATTATTTGGAAGCTCCCAAACACGATGATGCAATTAGAAGGTCCAAACACCTACTGCAAAGATGATCACAATATGGTTGGGTTTCATTTTTCTTCACCTGTCAAAAATGCTGTTAACTGCACATATGCAGCACACTGTTTACTTTGTTATATGAAAGTATAGCCATGCTTCCTTAGAAAGGGCTCCTCTTTCAGTAACCAGGCTCACAGAACTATTAAAGTAGTTACCCATTAACAATCTCACAGCCACACGGCCAAACCTGACCCATTAGACACTGGCTGAAGGAGAAAGCCTTTAAAATTGTCCTCAAATCAAAAACTCTGCATAAAGACTGATTTTACTTTATTCAGCTGATATACAGGCTGATAGGAAATTCCTCTACCCTCAAAGAAAATTAAATACATCACATCTTTTGTACAATTTACCCTGGATAAACTATTAACCTCCACAAGCAACTTTATCTGTTAACTTTAACACAGGCAGACACAAAAAGATTTCAGAATAGCACCTGTATTTGTTATGCTAATGTAAACCACACAAAGATTGCCATTCCTGGTCAGATCAAAGAATTAGCTCCATTTTCACATCTGCCCTCTCCCAAAGGAGAGGGCAGCTTTCTGATGAGGAAGTCTCCTTCCTCATCAGGATTACTAAACAGCATAGAATCACAGAATCAACCAGGTTAGAAGAGACCTCCAAGATCATCCAGTCCAACCTAGCACCCAGCCCTAGCCAATCAACCAGATCATGGCACTAAGTGGTCATTCAGGCTTTTCCTGAACACCTCCAGGGACACAACTCCACCACCTCCCTGAGTAGCCCATTCCAATGCCAATCACTCTCTCTGGCAAGAACTTCCTCCTACCATCCAGCTTAGACCTCCCCTGGCACAACTTGAGACCATGTCCCCTTCTTCTGCTACTGGTTGCCTGGGAGCAGCGACCAACCCCACCTGGCTACAACCTCCTCTCATGTTGAGGAGCCCAGAACTGGACACAGGTGTGGCCTGACCAGTGCTGAGCACAGGGACAGAATAACCTCCCTTGTCCTGCTGGCCACACTGTTCCTGATCCAGGCCAGGATGCCACTGGCTCTCCTGGCCACCTGGGCACACTACTGCCTCTTATTCAGCTTATTATCTCTCAGTACCCCAGGTCCCTTTCTTCCTGGCTGCTCTCCAGCCACTCTGTCCCCAGCCTACACAATGAAATTTTTGTGTTTAGCTATTGCCTACCTAGTAAACATGACAGTGTCATTTGTACTCCAAACTGAGATGGATGATTGAACAATCTGATTCTCCACATTTATCCAGTGGAAGGAAATAATGCAGGCTTGAGCACAGGGACACAATTTCCTAACAACTAATTAAAAGCCTTTACTGTGCTTGTTCTTTCTGCCCACTTATTTTGTCTAGGATTATGCCGGAATTCATCATTTCACCTATTAGCACTAATCAGTCTAAAGCTTTTGGCATCCTCTCGAGGGATGCCCTTCTCTCATCCAGCTGAGAAACTCTAGAGTCTCTTGCCATAGAAGGCAAAACCACTTTCAAGAACTTCATGTATATATTTTTAGTGTAATGCTTAGCCCTCTCCCACTTCTTGTCTAGCCCCCTATAAAAACAGGAACATCCTGTTCCATTCTCTCTTGCCCTGCCTCCCTGCCTGCCAGCATCACCCTCCTGTTACTGCTGCTCTTTGTTTTGCCATCATTCCATTGCCATCAATCTGGTTGTGTGTATATATATATAGTGGATCTTGTTTTCCCTTCCCTATACCTCTTTGTAACTCCCCTACCTCAAATATCTTCTATTTAGTGTTAAAGTTTTCTCTTTCAACTTCCAAATCAAAGTGAGACTATTTATTTGGGTGTGCTTTACCTTTTCTGCTCTACATCTAATTCCTTTTCTTTGAATAAAAAGGGGGGAGGAGGGGGGAGAGGGAAAGGCATCCTATAAATTGTTATTGGTTCTATTAATTATATTTGAGTCTCTGGGAAAATTAAACTAGAACTGAGACAACGTTATACAGACTGTGAAGAGGAGATTATCTACTTCATTATGTTAAAGAAATCAAACAACTCTTCCTACCTAACAGTTTAGGCATGGCAGCCCACTCTGCTGCCTCATCTTCACACCCATGATGCCTTCTAATATCACCAAATCCAAGAGAGGTAAAACCCTCTCTATGTCAGCGCATATGAAGACTGGTATGCATATTATCAGTGCAACTTCAATGCTTCTTCCATGGACTGGCAATTCCATCAGAAGTGCTTCTCTCCTTTCTGCTTATATCAATAGAATCATAGAATCAATCAGGTTGGAGGAGACCTCCAAGATCATCCAGTCCAACCTAGCACCCAGCCCTAGCCAGTCAACCAGACCATGGCACTAAGTGCCTCATCCAGGCTTTTCTTGAACACCTTCAGGAATGGTGACTCCACCACCTCCCTGGGCAGCCCATTCCAATGCCAATCACTCTCTCTGCCAACAACTTCCTCCTAACACCCAGCCTAGACCTCCCCTGGCACAGCTTGAGACTGTGTCCCGTTGTTCTATCACTGGTTGCCTGGGAGAAGAGACCAACCCCACCTGGCTACAATCTCCAGAAGCTGTAATACCAGTATAGGAATGCTGCTAAAAGAACTATAATGTAGGAGGATCTCTCTGCTCTTGCTGTCTTTTAGGACTATACACACTGAATTGTGGGACAATAAATACACTGCAACTCTAGTTAGGAGTCTAATGTCCAGACAGTCTCAATGCTGACAAAAGTATTACAGCAAAGAGTCTGCTATTTAAAGTAATCCCCACTGTAGCTTAACAGCAGAAAAGCACACTTAAACTACTAAGTTCAACAGTACCACCGATGTCACTTATTTTGTTACAAACTGCTTTTAAGTTGGTAATACCCTCTTTGTGTGTTTAAGGGATCAAGAACAGACCAGCTGCTCAGCCTATGCTACAGTTCAAGGTAACTCAGTGTGGTGGATTGAGAGACTTTCCCCCATCACTACTGAAATTCACCAGACCAGCTCAGGTGGCCTGGAAGCAAGATAAAGCTCTATTTACAGCAAAGCTAAATTTACAAGCATATATACACAATATATTTACAAGTATTTGCAATTGCAGACAAATTAGAAAGAATACAGAAATCCAAACTCCCTCCCAAAGAAATTGCCCAGAAAGGGCTCAAAAGCCATTCTTTCTCTCTCTCTCCCTTCCCAAACAGAAATCAAAACAACCAGCAAAGCTTACTTGTTATCTGGTTAGTGGAAGATATTAAAGCAGAGTGAAAGGGAAGCAAATAGATCCAATGCTTAGCAGCAGAGAAGGCAGAAGGACAAATTGTTTACACTTTGGCTTATTATCCATTTCAGCAAGCCAATGAATGAGATAGACTTTATCATTACTATCCTTTTACAACTAGTGATTTCTCTCATTAAAATATTCCAAGTATAGAATCATGGAATCAACCAGGTAGGAAGACACCTCCAAGATCATCCACCCTGTCCAGTCAACCAGACCATGGCACTAAGTGCCTCATCCAGACTTTTCTTCAACACCTCCAGGGACAGTGACTCCACCACCTGGGCAGCCCATTCCAATGCCAATCACTCTCTCTGGCAAGAACTTCCTTCTAACATCCAGCCTATACCTCCCCCAGCACAACTTGAGACTGTGTCTCAATTAGCCTCAAACCAGTACTCTTCAGGTATTAGATTTTACCCCAATAGGAAACATGGCAGGAAATAAGCATTGGCAAGCACAGATAAGCACCAAAAGTCTAATTTTATTTCCTTACAGAACTACATAAAGAGCCAACACAGAAGGTTCATCCTTGGGCAAATTTATGATCATTTCTGAGGTCACTATCAAGTGCTGCAACTTGATAAATGCCTCAAGTATCAAGCACTCTGGAGAAGACAGTTCTAAGTCATTCTAAAAGAGAACTAAGTTATAATTTCAGACTGCAACTGGAGAAAGACAGAGGGAACCTTAAAGCTGGCAGCATCCTGGAGAGCAGACATCTGCCACTGAAAGAATTAAGTGTAATGCTGTAGGATAAAGATAATACCTTTAACTGACCACATATTGGCACCATTTAACATCCGCTGTGGGAGAAAGTTGAGCTTTCTATCAATCAGTAACCAACTCAGCAACAGTACTAGAACGACACAGTACTATGACAAATCAAAACTAGGTTTTTAATACATACAGTTTAAAAAACAAAACCAAACCCATGACAACCTAGTAAAATTTAAATCAATGGAGAAGTGAGAATTAATCTGATTTTCAGAGTCTGGTTATTAGAAGCTCAGCCAGACTCACGATGTCAGCACTCAAAGCATTTAAGAGGTTGACATAGAAAACCAGACATTAAAAAGCGAGGTGCTCGTTACATGCCACTATGAAATGGAGAGAACTTCTCACTCTACAGAAGGATGGTGAAATGCTGGAGGCACACCCATCACAATAAAGCAGAATACTAAGTGCTTACCCCAAGCAAGGTGAAATCCAGAAATATTTTCTTGGCTAAACACTCCCTCAGAGATCCAAGTCCTCTAACCGCAAAAAGACCACAGAAATACATCAAAGTAAAAAGATGGTTTCAGCAGTACCACATTATTTCAGCTGAAACATAAATCACATCTTAAAGGTAGATGAGTCAAATGTGGGAGATCTCAATGCAGGGCATCAGACTTCAAATTTGCAATGCACAACTTCCATGGGACAACCACCTTGTTACAAGCAAGTTGCAACTGAGAGGAATTCCTTTGTTCTTGAGTTCCACATAGTGCACCATGGTCCAATTTTTTCAGGTGCAAAAAAATCCTCACTGTCTTTCCTTCCCCTCTTCTGGCTTCTATTAAAGGTTTACTTTAAAACTTAATGAAACACACACAAATTTAGCTCTGAAAAATACAGTTCTCCTTCGAGCACGCTGAGGAGAGTGATCCCATGCCAAAACCACGCTCCTCTTTATTGGCTTCACTGGATCCTCTTTTGATATGCATGAATTTGTTACCTTAGAGAAATCATCTGCACTCTCATAGTACCACAGAATGGTCTGGGTTGGAAGGGGCCTCCGAAGGTCATCTAGTCCAAACCCCTCTGCAGCAAGCAGGGGCATCTTCAACTAGATCAGGCCAGCCCCATCCTGGCTCCTTGCAAAGTACAATTGTTTAACTAAGCCATTGTGTTTTTCCAAAAACATATGTTTACTGCAAGAATATCTTCCATGGTTTGTTTTGATCTCTTCAAAATGAGATGACAGTGATATTCCATATTACAAAAAGAAAGGATTTTCTGGATCTTCCAGATCACTAACAAAGGATGAAGATAAAGTTCAGCACAAGATACACTTCCCAGGTGTAGTATCTCCTCAGAGCAGCTGATGAATACAGCTGTGCAGTACCACAACTGGTGGAAAGACCATAAGTGACCAAGACTAAAGCATTCACAATAAGGGAGAGGTGCATTTGCTCACCAGTATTATATCCAAGATATCTCTGCCACCTATTGCTCTCAAAAGTCAATCAAAGCAGAAGAGATGTGACTGCCTCAGGACAGGTAGCATGCTTTTTAAGCTCCATATTCATTCTCTTTATTGAATTTTCTTGGAAATCAGGAAGCAGTACATCAGTAACTGTGATGCTACATGTTCCCCAGAAATGGGAAAGAAAACTCAAAGACTGGATGAGGCATTTAGTGCCATGGTCTAGATGACTGGATAGGGCTGGGTGCTAGGTTGGACTGGATGATCTTGGAGGTCTCTTCCAACCTGGTTGATTCTATTCTATGATTTTTCACAGGAGGACAAGGTAGCAATCAACCAAACTTCACATTTCCACGTACTTTTAACAAAAAACAAGAGGAAATTCAATCATTCAAAAGCTGAGGTGACAAGAACTACAATCAGGGACAATCAAGTGTGCACAGAGTTAAAAAGAGCCAAGACACAGCAAAGAGACTGAAGATGTCTATCAGGTAATGGCTTTGGTCAGTCAGCATCTTGGCTCCATGAACTGAGTCAATTTTTAACAACGCATTTGGTCTTGGCTAAATTTAACATAAAGCACAAGCTCTGCAAGTGCAAGAAATCTCTATTAAAAGTGATGTACTGAAATCCTCAAACTAAGGCCTAAAACAGCATTAATTTTATAGCAAGGATGAGAGGTAATGAAGAGATTTTTCTGGTCCCCCAACAGATGCGAGAAATCCCTTGTTCACTGTCTACACAGAGAAGTCTGCTTAATTACAGTAAATCCTATTAAACTCATCTTCCTTATAAAGGACTGAAGTGACCAACTCCAAAAGGCTATAGAAGACATAATGAATTCAGAGTTTAATTAGGACACACGGTTAGCTAACTATAATCTGTTAATTAGCATCCTTAGACTTTACAGCTCGTTGCAATAATACCCTTTTAAATTGCACCCTTCCTTTTTTTGTTCCATCAAAGTTATACAGTTCCACCAGTGTGGTAGCAATTACAGTGACTGTCTAGAGAACAGTGGCCTGGAAATATCAGTAAATGTTTAATTAGAAGATAAAGGAAAGACAAGAAAAAAATACCCAACACCTCAGATAGAGGAATCACTGCTCTCCAATCTGCATCTACTTAGCCATTGCTGAAATCATTTTAAACCATACATTCACAACATTCTTCTTGTAAGATTTCTGCAGCATCAGCAAATGTTCAAAAATGAACATGTTACCATATTCCAAGGCATTCCCTTCAGTATGGCAACAGAACTTAAAAATTAAAACCACCTGAGAATTCAAATACTTGTCCTGCAGCTGAAATACAAAGAATCATCTGTTTTAAGTGCTCCTTCCCATTCTGCTATGTATCATAGAATCAGTCAGGGTCGGAAGAGACCACCAGGATCACAGAATCAACCAGCTTGGAAGAGACTTCCAAGATCATCCAGTTCAACCTAGCACCCAGCCCTAGCCAATGAACTAGACCAGGGCACTAAGTGCCTCATCCAGGCTTTGCTTCAACACCTCCAGGGACAGTGACTCCACCACCTCCCTGGGCAGCCCATTCCAATGCCAATCACTCTCTCTGCCAACAGCTTCCTCCTAACATCCAGCCTAGACCTTCCCCAACACAACCTGAGACTCTGTCCCCTTGTTCTGTTGCTGCTTGCCTGGCAGAAGAGACCAACCCCATCTTGCTACAACCTCCCTTCAGGTAGTTGTAGACAGCAATGAGGTCTGCCCTGAGCCTCCTCCTCTTCTCCAAGCTGCACACCCCCAGCTCCTTCAGCCTCTCCTCACAGGGCTGTGCTCCAGGCCTCTCATCAGAGTACCATAAAGCTGAGGGAACAATATTCCAGGTATTTATCACACTGGTACTACAGCACTATACCCACAATTTTCACAGGGTTACTCCTTTTAAGGAAAACCTGCTTTTGTAATAAAACTTATTTAACTTTGGGTTTTCTTCACTCCAAGAAGACAGATGAAAAATCAATATGAAATGCTGCACACACTAACAAATCCCACATTGTGACATTTACCATTCCATAAGAATACAGTTATAAAACTACATGACAAGGTCAGTAAATTACTTCACACTAACTGAGGAAATGCAACACACTTTAACTCAGTTCTCTTAAAAATGAATTAAAAGAAAACAAAAAATCAACCACAGAGTTTCAGTGTATCAAGTTACCACTAACCAAATGGAATCTAGCATTTAAGATAGGTCACCTGAAAGCAGAGTACAACATTTCAGTAGTACCAGCACTATGTCAAGGATTAGGGCTGAGCTGGCCACTAAATAAGTGACAGATGCTCTCTAGTACCTCCTCTCGCTTCACAAAGGGGAAGAGAAAGAATAAGGGAAAGAGACTTATGGATTAGCAAAGAAAGAAAGCTAAAACACAGCTTCAATGAGAACAATAAAATGAAATGTACACAAATATATACAAAACCAGTATCAAATCCAGCCCTGATAGCAATTACGTCACTGGCGCCAACGATGCCGTGGCAAACACTGGGAAAACCTCAGAATGGACTCAATCGCAAATGGGAACTAGATTTAGCAGCTGGATTCTGGGAGTACATTTGGGAATGGGGCTCAAGGGTAAACCACAGAGAGTCCTCCTTGGACACCAGCCCTTGAAGAAGCAAGCTTGACTCTCAGCTTTACACCAGATACGATGTATATGGGAAGAAAGCCTTCAGTGGTCAGTTTAGGGTCACTTGTACTGCCTGCTCCTCCCTGCAGATGCAGCCTTTTACTCTGCATCCACAATACAGTGCAGAAGATTTAGGAGTCGCTTTGGCCTGTATACCAGTCCTTGCTACTATCTAGAAACACTGAGTGTTTGTTGCCAGAAGCAGACACTTTGAAAGCCTGCCACTAATTTCAGGAAGTGCAGGTGCTTAAAAGAGACTGAGCTGAGAAGGAAAATCACTGAGCAGAATTAGTTCTAACTCAAACCAGTACAACTACAGATTTTTTCCTCTGGCAGTTTCCCTCTCCCCTTCAACATTCTAAAGCCAATCTTTTAAGAAGCACTGCCTAAAATAGCAATTGTACTTTAAGAGTTTCAAGAACTTGATCATGCTTGAATCATGGAAACTATTTTATCAAACTTTCTTGGGTATTTAAAAACCTCAGTGGGGACAGTAATTATGTTATCGTGGAATCATAGAATCAGAGTTGGAAGGGACCACAAGGATCATCAAGTTCCAACCCCCCTGCCACAGCCAGAGACACCCTACCCTACATCAGGCTGGCCACAGCCTCATCCAGCCTGGCCTTGAACACCTCCAGGGATGAGGCCTCAACCACCTCCCTGGGCAACCCATTCCAGCCTCTCACCATTCTCATGCTGAACAACTTCCTCCTCACCTCCAGTCTGAACCTACCCATCTCCAGCTTATGGTTATGGTGAAAACTGACTTACATTTCAGGAAAACTTTGGGCCTGTTTTCTCTAAGAGTGGTGAAGATTCTTACCTGAGTTGGGAGAGATGCTTAACTCCTATTTGGCCAGAAACAACTAACCAGGAAGGCATTAACTCAAAGACAAGTAGTTACTTTATGGTTAAGCAAGTAAGAAGGTTTAGGTGAGAAATCTTTTAAAAAGCCTTCAATATGCAGAGATGATGACAAAGAGATCTCAATTCTAATCAGCCTCTCAGGACAAAAGAAAAGAAACAGATGCTCAAGATTCTCTGTTCTTCTGTCTATTGTCTAACTAACCAGACCACCACCAACAAACCTGTAGGGTGCTTTATGATAGTTGCATAACAAGATAAGCATAGCTTATGACAGAACAATAGAGGAACAGATATTAAATAGCAGGTATTAAATGTAGCAAAGAACACAATTCATATCTGTTTGTGAAAGCTGTGGGTCTGGAGGTTTGAAGTGGAGCTCTAAAATAAGAGCAGTGTAATATGAACTTTTCTTTTACTGGCAACCTGTCAACATCCAGCAGTAGTTCACTTGTATCTAGGGTCAGCAGTAAGCACATTCTGCATCTCAGAGAATGCTTCGAGAGGTAAGCACTGATGAAATATTAATTATGAACAGGGTAAAACACTTCCAAAAGGAAACTGAGTGGTTAGCATCAGTCCTAGGAGAAAAACCATGTGACACACAGAGAGAAATGAACACTCAAAAGGTGGCTTACGGTTCTGGCAGGAAACATTAAGAGAGGTTTGCAAGTCGAAAACATATCTCATTCACCCCAATTACCTTGGCAAAACACCAGTTTTGCTCCAACAGTTTAGCTGCTTAAGTGTAACATTCACCCCAATTACCTTGCACCAACAGTTTAGCTGCTTAAATGTAACGTTCACCCCAATTACCTTGCACCAACGGTTTAGCTGCTTAAATGTAACATGCAAGTTTATTAAACTCATGCAACTGCACTACCGTAACAGTGACATTAGATAACAAACCTGATTTTCTTCTTGCAAAACTCTGTACTGCTCCTTCCAAATGGTGATTTTTGAAGCTTCATCTTTCCTCAGAGCTCGTTCCTTTTTTAGCTCAGGACTCCAGAAGGTCTTGATACTGTTCATGGAAGAACTCAGCTTGCTTTCTTTCACCTCCACATCTTTGCGAAGCAGATCATTTTCCCTCAATACCTCCTTGAGCTGTGTCTGCAGATCCATTATTGTGTTATCCCTGGCCTGGCGCAGCGAGTGAGGCACAGTGGATGCCATACTCACTGGAGGGAGATGGTGATCTCCAAATGCAATAGTATCACTGGCAACTCCACTACTGGCAATGTTAGGGCTGCTGCCCATTGCAGTCATCCTAACACCGTAAGGCAGCCGCCCTCCAGATCGGCCCAGCGTCATGGTGCTTTTTGGGGTGTCTGCACCAACGTTCTCATGGTCACTTAGATACATAGGGCCAGATGTAGCATAGGCAGCATTTAAGGACTGAATATTTTCCATAGAAAGAGTTTTCCCACTGCCACCCCCAGTACTACTCCCAGAACCACCTCCTGTACTGTTGGTTCGACGATGGCCCAAACGTGGCGACCTTGGCAGCCTTGGTGAACGCCCTGGACTCTGGTTGCTTGGCTCAACCTTACCAACTGACCGAGCACTTCCATACATGATTAAGCTGGTGTTGGGAGGCAACTAGATAGGCATAAAATCAGGAATGAGAAAAATCCTGTTAAGTTCTTCAGCGGTTCTAAGTCAGCTTAAGGCCAATCACAACTTATAAGGGATCCAGCTGTCCATCTTTGAAGTCACATGCTCACGGTGTTCAGGACCATATCTGTAGCAATAAGAATAACATATTAAAGTCTGTATCAATAAAAGCAACCTATTAAATAGCTAATTTACCACCAACTATTTTGTTCTGCATTTGAATAAAGTATGTTCTGTACTCTCTGTACTTCTCCAGCATCTTCCAAATTCCCACACATAAAAAAGCAATTTCATTTAAACCTTAATATTTAAATTCAAAAAGGAACTTGTGCCCTTGATTTTCTGATGTTCTATTGCAGTAAAAAGAGAGGGGGAAAAAAAAAGGTCCCATCAATTTTCAAGCCTGAATTTCTTTTATCACAACCTGAACTTTACAAAAGTTGTCTTTTTTCCCTGTTTCCAATTGGTTCTAATTCTTTAACTGTTACCTTTCTGAGTAAGAGAGACAACCAAAATTTAAAGCTCATTTGTGGCAATAAGATCAGTGAGGTCAAGAACAACAAGAGAATCACACCTGCCCTGAAAACTGGTTCCAGTCTCCTATTTCCTCTCAGACTGGGATTAGATCCTAAACATCACTTAAATATTTGTTCAAGCTTAGCACAGATTCCAATCAAAATATACATCTTGCTGACCACTTAGAATGATATTATTTAATGAAAGTGATACGAACAGCAGGGACCTCCTAAAACACAGAACAGTCTGACATCTCCATGTTGCCAGTCCTCCTCCCCTCTACATTGTGTTGAAACAAGAAATTTGGTAGTATGTAAAATGAAATTCCTTCATTTTGCACTGTAAAATGCTGCTCTACAAGGGCTAGCAGGTAACTGCTCTTTCATGCAGGGGCACTGGGCTGAAGTCACTGTTAGTAGCTAAGGCCTAGCAGAGGAGCAAAAAGGAATGAAATCCATTCCTGTGACTGAACTACTGCACCATACAACTATCCTCATTATACATTTGTCTTTTTTAGTCATTATTTTTTCCCAGTGTAAACTATTTCAAGTCACTATTGGGCTCAACTGAAATCAAAATTAGGACACTGAATTATCCCTAATCTGACTTCTTCCCATTAGATGAAAGAATACCAGACAGCATCCAAGAGCAGCAGCCTCTTATATATCCC
The DNA here is from genome assembly GCA_013400475.1 of Tricholaema leucomelas. Lineage (NCBI taxonomy): Eukaryota > Metazoa > Chordata > Aves > Piciformes > Lybiidae > Tricholaema lacrymosa > Tricholaema leucomelas. The sequence goes on along the minus strand of WAAF01014638.1, from coordinate 7,229 downwards.
AACATGTTTCCTTTCACACCAGCTTTCATCTAGCCTCACCTTCTGCTCAGAAGTTAAGCTTGCCAGATATTATGAATCAATTTTTCCAAACCCTATGGCATGGTTGAGAGATAATAATTGGGTGAACAGATGAAAGACTTTAAGAAAAGAAATTGCAGGAATAGTAAAAGGGAATGGAGGGGAAGAGATCAAAATAATCATATTGAAAGAAAAAAAAAACAACTAAAAAAAAACCACACCACAAAAACACCAGAAAAGGGTAAGATCATGCCTGATAAAGATGCTCCAATTTTCCCTTTCAGAAACCAGTTAGTATAGGAAAATATAAGGAGAAATAGGTTTAAAATGTTCAGTTTAACCTTACATTTTGAACTGAAAATAATGTCAGAGTAGATCCAGTGTTTTGTCTTTTTCACACTGTCTCACAGAAGACACAATAGTGTGAGTTATTCTACAAGGCTTATGGAAGCTAATACTGTTTTGTGAACAATCCTCAAGAAAACTTCAAGCACTCTCTCTGTTTAAATGACAACCAAAGCTAGCAACAGTATTCATAGAATCAGTCAGCTTGGAAGAGACCTCCAAGATCATCCAGTGCACTGATTGGCCCTAACCAATCAACCAGACCATGGCACTAAGAGCCTCATCCAGGCTTTGCTTCAACACCTCCAGGGATGGTGACTCCACCACCTCCCTGGGCAGCCCATTCCAATGCCAATCACTCTCTCTGCCAACAGCTTCCTCCTAACATCCAGCCTAGACCTCCCCCGGCACAACCTGAGACTGTGTCCCCTTGTTCTCTTGCTGCTTGCCTGGCAGAAGAGACCAACCCCACCTGGCTGCTGCCTCCCTTCAGGTAGTTGCAGACAGCAATGAGCTTTGCCCTGAGCCTTCTCTTCTGCAGGCTGCACACCCCCAGCTCCCTCAGCCTCTCCTCACAGGGCTGTGCTCCAGGCCCCTCACCAGCTTCGCTGCCCTTCTCTGGACACATTCCAGCACCTCAGCATCTCTCTTAAATTGCTATGGAATATTTTAAAGCACACATGTAGAGGAAAATGGGCCCAGGAAAGAGTGCTAGTGGCATTAAGAACTGAAGTTAGCTACCAAAGCACCACCTACAGATTATTCTTTAAGAGAATCTGCAGATAAGACATTTCTCCTATTTCAGCTACATACCCTCATGCAAAGCAGTACAGAAATACAAACTACGTAACAAAGTCTCCAGTGTTCTGCTGAAGTTGCTTTAATAAGCAAGACACTGTGCCCAAGGACTGGAAGAAAAACACTTCCTTCCAAATATAAAAGTTGTTTCAAATCTATCTCACTGTTCGAGATACCAAAGTGCTACAAACACTGCTGTGACACCCCTTGAATACTCAAAGCAAGTCACAGATCTCTTGGACACTACATAAAGTGCACTCCACTGAGAGCTTGCATCCATGAAGATTCCTTAGAAAATGAATCCCAATCACAGCACTTGATTAAACTGCTAGAAGCTCACCACGGTAAATGAGTGCACTCATTCATTTCACAGCCTTAAAGGAGTTTAACTTGAAGGCAAAGATTAGAAGTGTTTCATTCTGGGCATTTTGTTAAATCAACTTCCTCTCCTCCCTCCAACTCAAACAAAAAGGACTAAGTTAATAGTTGCTAGGAGTACCTTACTGTTGCACAAGGAACACTGTCCAACGTGTCATGAGTGTATCAACTGTTCCTTCCTTGCAAACTCTCCTGTAGGTTTCCTTTTGGACAGTACAGGAACTCTGACTTCAGATTATAAAGGAAGAGCCTAGAAATGGTTGTTGAAAAAAACAAAACAGCTGAAGCCAGCATTAAATCATTTCTCCTCAAGACAGCTGGCATACCTTTACATTTGAGAAACAACACTCTCTCGTTGACTCTGCACTAACAAAACCTACCAAAGGTCATCCTACCTATCAGCCAAATTTTAAAACTCTCCAAAATGTAGCATTAGCCAAAGCAAAAACTTCATACAGATATCTGGATTGGCATAGCAGCTTTACAAGTACAGAGACATACAAGGGCACAATGTCCACCTGGAGACCAGTGCCAAGTGGCATCCCTCAGGGGTCAGTGCTGGCACCGGTGCTGTTTAATATCTTTGTCAGTGATATGGACAGGGGAATCAGTGCACCCTCAGCACGTTTGCAGATGACACCAAGCTGTGTGGCACAATCAACTTGCTAGAGGAAAGGGATCCATCCAGAGGGACCTGGACAGGCTGCAGGTGTGCTCAAGACAACCTCATGACATTCAACAAGGCCAAATGTAAGGTCCTGCATCTGGCTCGGCATAATCCCAGGCACAGATACAGGTTGAGTGGTGAATGGCTGAGAGCAGCCCTGAGGAAAAGGACCTGGGGGTCTGGGGCAATAAAAAGGTCAACATGAGCCTGCAGTGTGAGTGCAGCCCAGACAGCAACCCTGTGCTGGGCTGCAGCAAGAGCAGTGTGGCCAGCAGGGCAAGGGAGGGGATTCTGCCCCTTTGCTTTGCTCTCCTCAGACCCCACCTAGAGTGCTGTGTACAGTTCTGGAGCCCCCAACACAAGAGGGACAAGGAACTGTTGGAGCCAGGCCAGAGGAGGCTACCAAGATGCTCAGAGGGCTGCAGCAACTCTAAGGACAGGCTGAGAGAGTTGGGGCTCTGCAGCCTGGAGAACAGAAAGATTCGAGGAGACCTTGGAGTGGCTTTCCAGTGTCTGAAGGGGACCTAAAGGAAGGCTGGGGAGGGACTATTGACAAGGTCTTGGAATGACAGGATGAGGAAGAATGGGTTTAAACTGGAAGAGGGGAGATTTAAACTAGATGTTAGGAGGAAATTCTTTATAGTGAGGGTGGTGAGACACTGGCACAGGTTGCCCAGGGAGGCTGTGACTGCTTCCTCCCTGGAGGTGTTCAAGATCAGATTGGATGAGGCCTTGAGCAACCTGCTCTAGTGGGAGGTGTCCCTGCCTACAGCAGGGTGTTGGAGCTGGGTAATCCTTGAGATCCATTCCAACCTAGACCATTCTGTGATTCTGTAACTGACCTGCTTTAGTATTAGCTGAAAATGCTATCTGGTGGTTACAGAAAAGCTTGAAGGAACAAGAAGAAAACCAAACCAAACCAACAAAAAAAAAAACAACAAAAAAACCCTGCAATATTGTAGAAAAATGTTTGAGAAAAGGACAGTTATAAATACATTTTCTGTAGGAAAATGTTAAGACAGGTAACAGTACATCCTGACTGAAGTGACAGATATGAAGAATGCCTTCTAAGGTCACGGGAAGGAGTTCTCACCATCTGTGGATGGTGAGAGACTGGCACAGGTTGCCCAGGGAGGTGGTGGAAGCCTCATCCCTGGCAGTTTTTAAGCCAGGATGGATGTGGCTCTGGACAACCTTATTTGGTGGCAAGTGTCCCTGCCCATGGCAGAGGGGCTGGAACTGGATGATCCCTGAGGTCCCCTCCAATCCTGACAATTCTGTGATTCTGTAATTGTCCAAAACTACACAGAGACAGACAACATGAACTGGGGGGGAAAGGTTTGTAATCCAACAGGAAGTACCTAAATGTAGCACATCGCAACTTGTGCCAGCTAAAATGAAATCTTTTCATTACAATAGCCTTGGCACAGCCAGTTAAAAGGTAACAGAATCAAGTCTCCCTCAAAACAGCAAAGCAGATATCATTCCAAGAAGTACAGAGATATCCAGAATCACACATCACTGGCAATGGTCATTCGATGCAGCATGAGGGCTGGTACCTCTGGCATCAGAACAACATGTGCTGAAAGAACAGTAAAATACAATCTGTCCAACTTGATGCAGATTCACTTGCAAGGTATTGCTGAGGTGAGAGGAGGTATACTAGTCTCATCAAAGGATCTGGTGGGTTCCAATAAAACAACTGTAGCCATGAGGGATCACATTAACATCAACTCCAGGATAAAGAACCCAACAAGATATCGTGGATGCTCCCTCCCTGGAGATGTTCAAGGCTAGGTTGGATGAGGCCTCAAGTGACCTGTTCCAGTAGGAGGTATCATAGTATCATATCATAGTATCATCAGGGTTGGAAGAGACCTCACAGATCATCAAGTCCAACCCTTCACCACAGAGCTCAAGGCTAGACCATGGCACCAAGTGCCACGTCCAATCCTGCCTTGAACAGCTCCAGGGACGGCGACTCCACCACCTCCCTGGGCAGCCCATTCCAGTGTCCAATGACTCTCTCAGTGAAGAACTTTCTCCTCACCTCGAGCCTAAACTTCCCCTGGCACAGCCTGAGGCTGTGTCCTCTCGTTCTGGCGCTGGCCACCTGAGAGAAGAGAGCAACCTCCTCCTGGCCACAACCACCCCTCAGGTAGTTGTAGACAGCAATAAGGTCACCCCTGAGCCTCCTCTTCTCCAGGCTAAACAATCCCAGCTCCCTCAGCCTCTCCTCGTAGGGCTGTGCTCGAGGCCTCTCACCAGCCTCATCGCCCTTCTCTGGACACGCTCAAGGATTTCAATGTCCCTTCTAAACTGGGGTGTCATGGCTATGGCAGGGGGTTGGAATGGAATAGAAACCACCAGGTTGGAAGAGACCTTCAAGATCATCCAGTCCAACCTATCACCCAGTCCTATCCAGTCAACTAGACCATAGCACTAAGTGTTTGTCCACTTAGAACTAGATGATGTTTGAGGTCCCTTCCAACCTAAACCGTTCTGTGATTCTATGTGCTTACCAATACTGTCACACTCAGTCCCTCTATCTAGTATTTAATGTGAACCAATGGCTCAGAAAACAGACAGTCCTGGTACAGAAGACAGAAAGCGGAAGGTTCATTAACACAAAGTTTTGTTAACCTCTGGAGGATCTCTCTGCCACATAAGCATATGATGCTTTTTATATCTCCCCCTGCTACAGGAAAAATACTAATACTGCAGTAGCTAGTACTAGGTAACTGAACAAACCCAGTGCAGAAAAACATACTGCAGAAATACAGGAAAATCACAGTATCTGGACTAACTTCTGCAGCCTTCAGCGAGCAGCATTTCCTCTGAATTTCTTTTCTGCAGCTGCTGTGCACGACTGACACCGGCTGACAGGCAGGAACATTTACAGATTCAACTCCCTCCTAGCCTCTCTGCCTGACAGTCAGGAACGGGGCAGGCAAGGACACCCCTCTAGCCCTTTCCATGCGCCTCATGGAAGCCATATACCCAGCTCCCAGAAGGCTCAACTTCCTCACCGCACCAAGCCCTGTCTGCACAAGGAAAGCTTTGGATGTCAATGCTACAATAGCAACAGAAAACTCAGCCTTTATGGGAGCCACCTTAGCCTGACAAAGCGGTGAGGCAGACATGCTTCATTAACAGAAGCAGCAGACATTTGTAGCTTCCTAATTAATACCTTAATAGTTAATCACAAGTAAGAATGATGTTATACAATGGGACATGGACTCCAGAAGGGAGCAAGGAGGGGGAAAAAATGAATTATGGAATTCAAAATGGTAAAAGCTTATATTCCAGTAAGCCTTAACAAATATCTTTACCCTGGAAATCAAATAGCAGGTGTGATGAGAGAATAGACAGGATTCACAACAACTCAGAGCACCAAAACCCCTGGAACTCCTGTTAATTCCTGCTGTATATGACAATTACAAAAGCTATAGCTGGTATGCCACAAAAATGTGAAAGTATCTGTCTTTGGCCTATAACACTAATGGTAGGTTTTTCTAGGTGTGGAAGGCAAGAAAGCACACTATGTTACGTGTTAAATTAATGACTACCACACAAGAAAGCTATGGAAGAAAGTTTACTTTGGAAATGGTCTGCAAGCCAGCCAGTGCTGAACCCCCGGAATGCAGGGTTGTTCATCCATACCAAAATATTCTTATCCTCATGGCCTTGACAGCAAGACAACAAAAGGGTTGATGGGCAGATGATCAAAACCCCCAAATTGTTCATATTATGACTGATTCTCATTCCTAGGTAGCACATGAAGAGATGCCCAAGCACCAATGCCTGTTTCTGTCCAATCCTTTTTTTTCAGTGACCTGGGTTTGGCCAGGGTTAATTTTCACATGTAGGTGGGAGGGGGCACAGTTAGGATAGCTGAACCACATCAACCAGTTGGACAACTGGACATTAGATTTATGCCCAGGACATGCAAGAGGGAAGCAAGCTGGGGAAGGCAGCAGCAGGGCAGGCAGTGGTGCATGTTGCACATCACTTGGTTTATGTATTATTCCATTAGCATTACTGTCATTACTGTTGTTTCTTCTCCCTTTCTGTTGTTCTATTAAACTCTCCTTACTTCAACTTAACAGGGGTTTACTTTTTGCTCCTCTTCTTAGAATCACAGAATCAACCAAGTTGGAAGAGACCTCCAAGATCATCCAGTCCAACCTAGCACCCAGCCCTAGCCAATCAACCAGACCATGGCACTAAGTGCCTCATCCAGGCTTTTCTTGAACACCTCCATGGACGGTGACTCCACCATCTCCCTGGGCAGCCCATTCCAATGCCAATCACCCTCTCTGCCAACAACTTCCTGCTAACACTCAGCCTATACTTCCCCCAGCACAATTTGAGAATGTGTCCCCTTGTTCTATTGCTGGTTGCCTGGGAGAAGGTCAGTCCGGATTCTCCTTCCCATCCCACCAGGGTGATGGGGGTGGGCAGGGAGGAGTGGCAGAGCAGTGCTCATTTGCCAGCTGGGTCTAAACTATGACATAAACGTAGATTGTTGTGGGTTCTTTCTTAAAGTAAGCTCACTGACATGCACATCTGCCAAGTTCACTGAAAGCAACACTGCCCTTCTGTCTCACAGAACACCAGATGATAGGAATTGATATGTTCTCACTGCTACAGGCAGACAGAAATATCCTCCCAGGAAAAAAAACATGTCAAAAATTCTTGATAATGTTTAGGTGACCAACATACTGAGAACCACGTTTAGGAAAAGACCATCAAGTCTAATATCAGCATCTCAAGGAAAAACCCAGCAGTCACTTGTCAAAGGAATGCTTTGTTTCTAAACAAAAATTGGCACTCCTGTTACAGATTTAAGTTGAAAATGAGAAATGATGGTAAATGAAAATAAGAGAAATGATGGTAAATGAAAATAAGAGAAATGATGGTAAATGAAAATAAGAAATGATGGTACACATCCCCTTCAGATCACCAGAAAACATGGAAACACCTTGACTGACTGTCCACTTTAGACACCATTGCATTTCCC
>WAAF01014636.1:9240-34788 GCA_013400475.1 Tricholaema leucomelas | reverse complement strand
CCAACCTGGTTGATTCTATGATTCTACTAATTACAAATGAGTGATAAGCACATGGAAAGGTCAGATAATAACTACTTATTTTTAAATAAATTGTCAAGATACTTTAATCTCTCTACCATAGTTTACCATTCCTGATCACTGCCCTGTGAATATTAGATGGAATTTTCTTAGAGGTTATTCACAGAGGTACTCTGGGGACAGAAGGGCTCACATGCCTGTGGTGAGCAAGCAGGATAAGGTTTCTTACTAATTCCTGTAGGACAAATAAGGCCTAGAGATTCTGTTACACTTTTAAGTCTTTTTCTGCCCCGAGTTAGAAAACCTGGCAGGGGTAGATCCAAAAGAAATGACCTTGCTGACATTTCTGCTTACAGTCCCATGTGGAAGTGGAAAACTCTGAAGCATGCAAAAACTTCGAGGGGAGTAATTGATTACTTGTGAACTTCAGTTTGGTATTAAACTGAAGTTTTGACTCACTCTGAGCCTGTCTGTCATCACTATCTTCTGCTAGTGTACAGTGATGTATTCCTTACTTTTTTCAGTGCAGAGATTGGGCCTTGGTTCAGTAAGGAATGCCAGCATGTGCTTAATTTAATGTGGTGGAGTTATCACTGAAAAGAACAAGTGGGACTCCTCAGAGGCTTAGAGTTAAGCTGCTGTACCAGTCCTTTGCATGTTTGAGGCTTCAGTCATAAGAAGAAACAGAAGCTGCTGTTGGGATAGGGCATAACATAAGTGGCCTTTTAGATGAAGAGCCAGGGGTTTAGGAGTAGGAGGGAGAGAAGGAAAGAAAACAGAAAATGATTGTTTAAAATGTGTTACTGAAACCCAAACACCTGGTTCATTTTGTTTCCTGCAGACTTTCGGCCTGTTTGCTATGAGGAACCCCAACACTGGTGCTCAGTTGCCTACTATGAACTCAATAACCGGGTAGGGGAGACTTTCCAGGCTTCCTCTCGAAGTATTCTTATAGATGGGTTTACAGATCCCTCAAATAACAAAAACAGGTTCTGCCTGGGACTGCTCTCAAATGTAAACCGCAACTCTACTATAGAAAACACCAGGAGACACATAGGAAAAGGTAAGAGGAAACCCTCTTTTCCTTGGGAATATTCAGAGCTTGAAAGAACCATGCATTGCATTGAAAAACCTAGCTGATTTGTCCAACGTGCTTATCTTAAAACCAACGCTCAGATTCAGATTCTTCTGAAATAGAAGAAAAGCATCTGATTCTTTTCTGGCTGGATAACGATCAGCAGAGTAGCTCCTTACAAAAGCTGTTTTCTTGGCCAGTGAAAAGAAAAATGATGTTTATAGTTGTGTGCTCTAAATTAGCAGTATGTATTTTCATTTTATTTATTAGAGCTTCTGGCAACTGGGAATATTGCCACTGAAATGCCACTAAAAGGATAATTGCTGGTGCCTCCGGGCTGGTTCTCCTCCCACCAAATAACAAAGGGAGATGGATGAAACACTTAGTAGTTGAGTTACTTGGCTGAAGAACTTTACCAGAGTTGCCTCTGTAGCTTTACTCTCCTGCAAGTCCGATTCCCTGCCTTGTCAACTTCTCAACAGAAAAATTAAGTCGTGGAATCTCCGTCCTGCAGTTCTTGTATACTTCACTTCTGGGGTATGTATCCCCTGTGTGTGCAGGATCATATGCTGCTGGTGACAAGTATGAGGAGACCACACTTGGGCATATGTGGTCATACACACTCCATCCAAGCTTAGTAGGGCCACGTTGGGCCTGGTACTGTCCCAGAATTTACTATTGTTTGTGCCAACGAGTCCAGAAGCCCTGTAGTGGCCACTTCTCTGTGCAGATGAAGCTTTGCTTGTTCTGGTATATCCAGTCTAGACTCATTATCTTGCCAACCCAGCCTCTCACCAGTAGCTGCTTGGGAATGGATTTCCCACTGGGCTAATTAACTCTTAATTGTTTCACTCCTATTATCTTGTCAACTTCATCTCATTTCCCAGGCCTCAAGCAGTATTTTAATTGACTCTTGATAGGCTAGTGTTGAATGACTGAATATGAGGAAGCTATGAGACAAATGTGACATAGTTTTTACAAACAGTGAACCCGAGGCTGGCACAGGAGATGTTGTACTTATCTCCTGTACTTTTCCCTGGAAGGGAAAGTGCTGGTGTTGCAGATGCACTGTGTGAAATCAGTGTGATGCTACTACTTGTCATAGTAGTTTGTTTTGAGGGGTGGAAATGTGTTGTACATCTAGTTCTAACTTACTCAGAAAATAGAGCAAAGCTTCTCTGTCAGCATAAGCTGTCAGAGGAGTGTAGATCAAAGCTGATCACGGCCTTAACAGAAGATCCTAATCAGAGCTGTCATCTGAAGATGTTACGTTCTGTGATTTTCTGCCCCCTCTCCAAAAAAAGAAAGGAAGATACAGAATGAAAATAAAATGAGGTAAATGTTAATGGTCTTCATCCATTGAAGTCTGAAGATCTGTCTTTATTGCTTAAAAGTCTTTAAAAGTCTTTCACTAGGAATCTGCCTAAGGGAAGGGAGCAGGTTGCCCAGAGAGGAGTTTAGTATATCAGAGAGCCTTAATTTGACTGCTCTTCCCTGTTTATGCAAACCTTTAAAAAAACACGTTCTAGTGGAGTAGAAGTGGCACCAGTACAGGCCTGCAGAAGAGCACAGAGCTGTTCCAAAAGCCTGTAGTTCAAAGGCATGCTGGACAGATGAAAGCTACTGAAATGGATACAATTGTCACATGTTAACAGGGAAGAAAAAAGAGTGAGTAAACAAGATTAGCTGTGTAGGATAAGGATATGTGATTGAATTGTCATCTAGTGTATCAGCGTGAAACGGTTTCCTGGAAATACCACATCAAAGCTAAAAACAATTCAGAACACAATGCGACATCTACTAGCAACTGGACCTGTTTCAGCAGTCAGACTTCAAGGACAAAAAGGGGACTTTGTCAGAAAGATATGGATGCTTGGAAACTGCTGGATTTCCAGTTTCTGCAGAGAGCAATGAAATCCCACTGAAACCTAGGGACCCTTGGTTTGGTCTTCTGCAAATACGTGTTCAGGCGCTTGGCTTCCTTAAGGGTGCTTGTCTCTATTGAACAAATACCAGAAGAATGGAAACACACACTGACGTTTCATCACTGCTGTATTTATTACTTTTAAATGTCCAGAAGGAAAAAGTGAATTGTAGCCTCTCCTATCAGAAGTGACTTTGGTGCTTTTATTATAGTACATGGTTTGGGCCATGCCTTTGTAAGCATTAATTTTTTTTTTTTTTGATAAACTGAGTTACTCAATATACTCAAAAATCCTAGGGTTTGGAGTTTTTCAACTTAGCACTCATAAGTGTGGTCACCTTAAATTAGTGGCTGCACCTGAAGATTTGGAATGTGGTGAAATTGTTTTGTCCTTCTATTCCTACCCTGTATTCTTACTCTATCTGTTTATATCACAGAGTTACAGGGACTCCATCAGGATCTGCTGGGACCCTTTTGTTTTCAGTCCTTCCATTTTATCCATCATCCACAGAAGGGAAAGGAGACATAGGTCAAGTAATGGCACTCCTAGTGTGCAACACCCCATAGTGTCTGGTGTGGTTGAACTGGAGTTGATGACTGGTCTAATGGAGCTGTCATCTCACTTGCCTTCCCAGTGCAATACTAACATGTGCTTTGAGCCACACCCCCCACCACTCACATCTAATTTGAGATCTCATGGGTGCGTAGAAGTAAAAGGCAAGTGATGGTTTGAAGACAGACTTTAAGGTTCCTGTCTGAGTCACCCTGTGGGAAGTCTACGGGAGAGCATTTTTCCCAGATTCCTTTCCCACTCAACCTGCTTTTCCCCAGGTTTTTCCCACTTCTATTTAGAGGCTGTTTTGTCCTAAGGACGTGCTGCTGCCCCTTGCTGTCATGACCACAGAGTGATGAACAGACTGGGAATATGTAAACAGTCTTTTTTGTATGAAAGACAAGAGGAATAAACCTAATTGCAACAGAATTATTAAAGCACAGTTGTCACTAGCTTTGTAAGCAATCCACCAAGAGTGTGAACATTTGTATGTAAGAGTTTGAATGATGTCCCTGGGAACAGAGAGGAGGATTTTGTTTTTATTTAGTAGTGGTTTTTATGAGAACAAAGAACTGAGTTCTTCCACCTCTTCTGGCCATGGGAGGGATTCATTTCACCTAATCTAGCCATGGGAAAGGTTGAGGCATCTTCACAGGATGACTTGGCCCCCTTCAGGTTGTAGTTTCACATTCATATTTTAGCAGTCTGGGTCCTCAGTGCAATGCTTGCACTGATGAAGATCTCACTGCAAGTGCATCTTGTTTTGTTTTGTTGGATTTTAAGCTTATTAGCTAGTTCAGTTCCCCAGTCTGGTTGTATCTCCAGCCATTTCTGCCAACATGAGATCAGGTGTGGGAAGAAGCAGCAAGAGCTGGGAATGAGAGAAAGCCTTTTCACACCTGCACAAATTTCCTTCAGTTTAAGCTCTCCATGACTCTGCACTCTATGGCAAACTAGGTCACAGTGCCTCTCATGTTTGATCAGCTAGAGAAGGCACCTACACAGTTAGCTCATACAAGATTACTTATTTAAGTTTGCTGAATTGGGCTAAAATACATTATTCCGCCAATTTAGGTATGTTTTCCTGCAAGCAGACATCCTGAGGGGACCAGAGTTTTTGAATTAATAGAAATGCTTGTATCTTTGTTTTCTCAAGGCACTAAAAATTTCAGAGCTAGTGTTGGTAAGTCACTTAGGCACCAAAAAGTCCAGAAGGAAATCAGTAATTTCCTTGCTAAAGGTCACATTGAAGAGGATCCAATGAGTAAGTCACATTGTGTAGATACAAATACATGGTTCTGATGTGGTGGATAAAGCGAAATACAGAGCTAAGTACAAACCGTGCTGTGTTTTATCTACATGAGATAGGAACCTGTAGTAAAAAAAACAGCATGCAATAAGGTGGGTCTTGGTCAGCGTCCATCTGCTCAACTATGAAAATACATTTAGATTTGTAGTTGTGCTAGTTTGAAGCTAGCTAGAATGTTTAGGTGAGAAGAATTAGGTCACAAGCTGTGAAAGGGAAACAATGGTGATGTCTACTTCACTCGTAGGCTTGCTGAGATGTATAAGAACAAGAGTATAAACATAGAGAAGGCATTTGGGCACTGCCTGGGCTTTGAGCTGCATTTCTCTCTAATCTCACCTTCCATCTCTCTGATTAATCCACTTGCTTCCTAACCCCCCTAGCCGAACCTCCATTCTTCCTTGGGACACAAGGCAATGTCTAGGGTAAGGTAGAGGGGTGGGAGAAGGTGGAAGGTTGGTTGGGAGCCCCTCCTGGGGACTCAGGTTTCTGGGAGGGGAGTTGTGTTTCTGTATTACCTTTTACCTTGTATATTTCTGTATATAACTGCATATACTGTAAATATCTGCTTGTATATTGTGCTAAGCTGTAAATTATAAGCTTCATTCAAATTTCAAGAGCCATCTGAGTCTAGTCTAGGTGATTTCCAAAGTGTGTGTGTGGGGTGGGGGGGGGCGGATAACACCCAAACCATCACATTAATGCATAGCAGATTTGTCAATTCTTTGAGTTTGATCTATGCTTTGTATATGGTTGATATACGTTTGATACTTACGTGTGTTCTGTCCTAAAGTATTGTTGTGATAGTTTGGCAGTTACCCGCCCCCCACTCTTATCAAATCACCCAGACTAGACTCAGCCAGCTGGAAGTTAAGGAATAAAGGTTTATATTTACAGCTTAGCTCAATATACAAGCAGATATTTACAATATTTACAGCTATATACAGTAATATACAAGTTAAAACAGAAACACAACACCCCTCCCAGAAATCAAAGTCCCCAGGAGGCGCTCCCAACCACCCTTCCACCTTTTTTGCCACCCTTCTACCTTATCCCAGAGTATAGCTTGCGTGCAAGGTGAGTTTGGAGGATCAGCAAGGGGGGTTAGAAAGCAGGATTAGTTACACAGAAGCCCAGGGAGAAAAGCACAGATACCCACTGCAACAAAGACACACACACACACAGACTCTTCCATTCTGTCTCTTCCATTCTGTCTTATCTGTGTTTTGTATTCTTGTTCTTATACATTTCAGCAAGCCTATGAGTGAATTAGACATCACCATTGTTTCTTTTACACAGCCTATAATCTAATTGTTCTCATTAAAATATTCCAATTAGCCTCAAACTAGCACAACTGTATTGTTGGGTTAAAGAAGTAAACCAGTCTACACAGAGAAACAAACCCCATGTGCCAAGACTTCTTTTCTCCCAGAGCAGTACCCTGAAACAGTGTTTATGACAATTTCTTTTTAATGTTGGTGGTTCCATTGTATAGATACAGGGATATGCACACGGTTTACTGCCTTTTAAAGTGCAGTCAAGTGATCCTGGACTTGTATGCCCACACCAAAGAAATAGATAAAGAAGCACTAGTATAAAATGTGTTGTGAACAACAAGGAGAAATAATCCACGTTATTTTTTCTTTGTCAAGGTGTTCATCTTTACTACGTTGGTGGGGAAGTTTATGCTGAGTGTGTCAGTGACAGCAGTATTTTCGTGCAAAGCCGCAACTGTAACTACCAGCATGGTTTCCACCCAGCCACTGTCTGCAAGATCCCCAGTGGCTGCAGCCTCAAGATCTTCAACAACCAGCTCTTTGCCCAGCTGCTTGCCCAGTCAGTCAATCACGGTTTTGAAGTGGTGTATGAGCTGACCAAGATGTGCACTATTCGGATGAGCTTTGTTAAAGTAAGGATCCTTTGTTTTCTCTTGTATTTTCTGAAGAAGCAAATCCCATCATGTGGTAGCTTGGGTGCAAAATTGGACTCCATCAAATCACTCCCAAGGGGTGATTTAGACACACAACTCGCAAATAGCAAATTGGATTGTGTGTTTTCCAGTACTGCCTTAAATTTCTATGTGCTAAAAATCATTAGCTTTGGTGGTCAACATGGAAATTCTTAGATTCAAAAAATTAGGTATTCTGTAGGCTTTCTGTGGAAAAGAAGCAGAGATTGCACTGTGATGTTCTCACACTGATTGTATAAGGAGCTCAACATAGAGTGACTTAACAATGCATAAACATTGTAGCATACATCTTTGGCCGTTATAACATCTCCTATCATTATTGCTTTGCAATAGAGCTTGGTAGAGCCTTAGATCTGAAAATAATGTCCTTATGTCTCCAGACTAATTTACAGTCTCACTGGTATTTATAGTCCCAATCAAAAAATACTTCATCACTCAATGAGCCTGCTGTGAATTGTTGCTATTTTCCACCTATGTGATCCTTGGAAAGACATGATGGCATTCACTCTGCCCAGGCACATGCCTCAAAGAGCAAGCAGAATACAAATCTGTAAAGAACATATGACCTTCCCCCTGTTATTTGGAAGAAACAGGAGGCCACCAAAGCCATTACTGTTCCCACGTCCTTCCTATCTGAACTTTTCAGTCTGACTGCTCTGTTTGTGATGATAGAATCATAGAAACATCAAATGGTCTGGGTTGGAAGTGACATCTGATGGTCATCTGGTCCAACCCCTGCTGCAGTCAGGATGTGCAGAGCCCTGTCAAGCCTCACTTTGAATATCTCCAGGAATGGGGCCCAAATCACCTCCCTGGGTAACCTGTTTCAGTGTTCCACCACCCTCATAGTAAAGAATCTAAATCTGCTCTTCTCTAGTTTGAACTCATTGCCACTTGTCCTATCACCACAGTCCTTTGTAAACAGTCTCTCTACATCCTTCTTGTAGGCTCCCTTCAGGTACTGCAAGGTCACTGTTAGGTCTCCCTGGAGCTGCCTCTTCTCCAGGTTGGACAACCCCAGATCCCTCATCCTGCTATTGTAGTAAAGGTGCTCCAACATTCTGATCATTTTTGTGACCCTCTTCTGGACCCACTTAGTCAGTGTGAAATTTTCCTAAACCTTCTGAGTGACCTTCTCACCAAAATGAAGTCTCTTGACTCCTTTTAGCACTAAAGATTTTTTTAGCACTTGAGATTTACTTAGGTGCCTGTTGTAGCCTCTGAACACCAGAGAATGGTGAGTGTTTTGAAACTGTTTACAGATGTGCTAGGCTGACTTCATGTAGTGCTGCTGGGGAGAGTAGCAGCACTGTTCAGCTTATAGACTATACTGTTTGTACCACTGGGAGCCAGCTGGTCCTGCTATGTACCATAAGTGACCTCAGTATGTCATAGAATCAACCAGGTTGGAAGAGACCTCCAAGATCATCCAGTCCAACCTATCACCCAGCCCTATCCAATCAACTAGACCGTGGCACTAAGTGCCTCATCCAGTCTTTTCTTGAACACCTCCAGGGAAGGCAACTCCCTTTGTCTTGCAAATTTGGTTCTGTACAGATCAGAATCACAGAAACATCCAGGATGGAAAAGACACTCAGGATCACCAAGTCCAACCTATGATTGAATCAAGTTGATAGAATTCATATTTCAGATACTTCCAAGATGCTCAAGGGTCAAGCCCAGTTCCCCTATATTCTACAAAGCAGACAAGTTGAGTCCCATGCAGCTTTCTGGTCTAGGCTCTTGCCAGCCACCTCTGAGGACTCATCTCCTTAACTCTCTAAGAGTATTAAGAGCATCCTGTAACTTTGTTCAAGACAAAATCTCCCTGCCCACAACCACATTGTTGCTTTGTTCTTGAGAAGGAGCTGACATCTTGTTCAGACATGAGGAGAAAAACAGAAAACAAGAAATCAAACAAGCAGTATTTTCTTTAGTGGAAGACGTGAATGGCCGTGTTGTTTGTAAAGGCAGTGTAGCCAGTTATACTATATTTTCAT
This sequence comes from Tricholaema leucomelas, assembly GCA_013400475.1. Lineage (NCBI taxonomy): Eukaryota > Metazoa > Chordata > Aves > Piciformes > Lybiidae > Tricholaema lacrymosa > Tricholaema leucomelas. Next base: position 25,943 of record WAAF01014636.1, on the reverse strand, counting down.
TATCTCAGCAACTCCTGGGCAGTCTGTTAGATGTGTTATCCACCTTCATGCCCAACTTGGCAGCAGACATGATGGTGTTGATGCACTAAATAGTGCTGCTGCCATATTATCACCTTGTTCTGTTGAAACAATAGCAGAGACTGTAGTGCCTCAGGCACTAGAAGGACTTGTACCTTGCACCAGCACAAGGACTTATTTTGAACCCTTTCCCATGACCTTTGGAAAATGGCTATGCAAATTTCATCCAGGTTCTTCCTTCCTGGCCTGTAAAAGCCCTTTCCTGTTCTCAGTCTTCTCAAATTATTTCCCTCTCAAGATGTGAACTGGGTGATGTGCTCAGTCTGAGGACAGGATTGCCTCTGGGTATTGGATATGCATGGCACAAAGGAACATGTTGCCTGTCAGAGCCACACACCAAGAGGTCCTACATACAGAGTTCCCTGTAGCTTCTTTCCTGATTTGCATTCAGATGCTGCTGGTCACCTGCAGTCCCCAGAGCAAGCAAAGCAAAAGGGCTAGAGAGCCTGCCTCCTATCCTGCCGGTGCTCGAGCTAGCAGCTGGGAAATAGGAATGCACAGGAACAAGAGAGAATACAAGACTGTATTATCTCTGGAGTCAGGACATGGGACAGAAGTTGAAGGTCCCTCTCCTCTCATATGCTTTGTGTGACCACAGAGCAGCTGGGGGGAGCTCAACCTGGAAGCAAATGCGAGTGTCCTCAGTGAGAGCAGACAGCAGTTTCCAGATGGCTGTTGTCCCCTCTCCACATATGAGGCACATATGAGGCAGCTGATGCACAGAGTAGAGAGACGAGTTCCACCAGGCCAAGGTCTGAACCTAGCACATTTTCTTGGGTCTTGGGGCTAAGAAAATGACCCTAACCCAGCAGACTTGCCTGTGCTCTGCTGCATGTGAGGCAGCTCAGTGCTCTGAGATGTGACTGGAAAGAGCCCACAGGAGGTGGGAAGGGCTGAGAGAAGCAGCAACTTGATGTGCCCTGCCAAAAGTTGTATTTCTGGTCTCCCTGTGGAAGTATCAGTATCTTCTTCTTGATAACTGCAAAAACCGCCACCACGGCTTTGAAAATACTTTTTATTCCCTTGTTAAGAGAGCTCCACCTTTGGGTTAATTTCTTCCCTGGGGATGAAGGAGGATACCTGTGGCCCTAGAGTGATGGCACAGGTGTTCCTGCTCTCCTAGCATTTGCCCTGCTAAGAGCTCCAGTCGGCAGCTGGAGGCAGCAGCAGTGTGGAAGCTGCCAGCAGAGGGAGTGGAGCAGCCACCCGTGTGCCCTGCCAGGCTCCTGCAGATCGAGTGGGTTGTGCTTGCAGCCTGTCATTCCTATTCCTCCAGATTTCCTGTCCTGCCAGACATCAGAGATGCACCTGCTCTTCTGACACTTGCCCTTCTGGCTGTGTATCTTCACTGCAGCTGAGTGCTTAAAACTTCACAAAGTCTGACTGCACTGGTTAGAGAGTGGCATTTTGTGCAAGCATATCCAGAACGTTCATTTTGTCTGCAAATACAGGCCCTTTCTAGCCAGATAAATGATTTGCAGGTGAGAAAAATGCTACCTGCTTAGAAGTGCTCTTTGGTCAGTCCATATCTCACTCTTCTGCTTTCTTCCCTCTTCCTCAATTGAAGTGGAATTTCGTTTTTTTTTTTTAATCAAGATGATTTATTATGGCATGTAGTTTTTGTGCTCATCCTAGTTCTGCAGCTGATCAGCTAGAGAAGCAGATTCTAGCAGACCTTAGAGGTCTGAATTGTTCACTGCTCTGCAGCTTAGGTACCTTTGGCAGGTATCAATCTTCATATACCTCTATGTCCTTTTTTCATTACAAAAATGTCAACCTACCTGACTAGCGTAACTGCAGCTCAGCTTCTCTGATCAGCAGCCCACAAATGAAGAGCCTCATTCTGCAGTGAGACTATGTTTTGCACATTGTCCATGGAAATCCAAGTTCAGTTCTGTCAGTGAGACAGCCAGTGAGCTGTGAGACTGGGCTATGACTTTGCGTTGCCTGCTTAACAAGCAGACTCTGTGCCCCCTCAAGGTATAGAGACTTCTGGTTCTCCCTTCCCCCTGCAAGCACCACATCTTCATCTTCTGTCAGATGCTCCATTATCTCTGCAAAAGAACTGGAGAAATTACTGCAGGACTTCCCACAGTGAGTGCTCCTGTGGGAAAAGATGTGTTCAAGGATAGAAAACCTATGGAAAATTACCTACGTAAGTTAGGTATCGTACATAGGATCCACGACGGAAGTTGTCAGAATTTCAGATAAATTAACTGGAGCGTTTGGAGTCTTGAACTCACAGGATGCATCTCGATTCATAAATGAAGCAGTGCCCAGGATCATTCCCAGTTCCTGTTAAAGTGTTATGACAGGGCTTGGCCTGCTTTTCATCTGTGCCAGACAGCAGGCTGGCAGACTTTCCTGGGCATGTCTCTGGGGTGCGAACAGCAGGGACCATCCACCATGGGCTGTCTGCAGGCAGCCAAGCTTGGAAAAAGGCCTTTGCATGCAAATTGTTCTCAGCACCTGGAAGTGTGACTGAGAGTTTTTAATTTAATAGTAGAGAGTTCCTGATAATTATGACAACAATGACCGTAAAAAGGAGCAAAGTTTCAAGAGAAAATTATCCCTGGCCGCTTGGCCGATGGACTACCTGTAGTTGTGTTAGACTCAGCACTGAAATTGTGATTTCATTTTAAAATTTTAAATAAGAACTCACTTTTTGCTCCTTTGATGCTTTTATAGGGCTGGGGAGCAGAGTATCATCGACAAGATGTTACAAGCACACCCTGCTGGATTGAGGTTCACCTTCATGGACCACTGCAATGGTTGGATAAGGTGCTGACTCAGATGGGCTCACCTCATAACCCCATCTCTTCAGTCTCTTAAGAATCATCTCTAGAATTCCCTTAGGATGGATGCTATTGCAGGCAGTGGCTTATAGGATCTCCAGTGAACAGAAGATTCAGGATGTAGATGTATGTAGATGTAAATATATCTGTACACAGTCTACTCTCTTTTTTTCTTTCTTTTTTTTTCATTTTTCCATGCAGTGTTTTGTGATTTGTAGTTACTCTGATGCCAGTACAATAAGATTAGAAATTCAGGTATATCGTGTCTGTTCTCTAGTACAAAATAAGCCAAACTCCTGCAAAAGTCTCAAACATTTCTTGTGAGTATCTTCATTCCCCAGCCAAGCCAGTAAATGATGCGACTTCTCAGCACTGTCATATGGACTCAGAAACCTGGCTGTAGCTGTTCCTAGTAGGTGAAATTCACCCTGCTACAGGCAACCAAAGTCAGATCTCTACACCGTTTATATCCATTCTACATCCTAATTTCAGGTCTAAAACAGGACCTTAGGTGGTGCCCAGGACTTATGCATAGAGCTGACTTTTTTTGAAGGACTAAACTGCAATGCCAGTCTGCCTCCCTACTGCAAAGCACGATGGGACAGCAGATACTCTGTGGAGCTGAGGCATCTGTGTCTCCTCTAGAATTTGGCAGGAAGAGAGAGCCTTTGGGACGTGTTCAGCACTGGAGCCTTATCAGAGTGTTCTGGACATATCCAAGTAGTCTGATGCTGTTGACACAGTGGAGTACGGTACTGCTGCACTGAAAAGCCACAAGCTCCTAGGAAAGGGGGGGGGGGGGGGAGGGGGGGGGCGGAAAGAAGAGAAAAAGAAATATATGGCTACAAGTTTAAATACTAAGTAATGTCCAGTGCTTTTTTTGCCAAGTACATACATATGTGCATATGTATCCGGCATGTAAACAGAATCCTATCCGTGATATTGTATTGATGTAGTTTGTTTTAAAGTTAGGACTGTCTGTAGTTAGACTGCTGTGCTGATATCAAGGGTACGTCTAAAAGGGATTTGAACTGTGATACAGAAAAGGGAAATGAAGTGTATGGTGAAGAACCAGATAATTACCATTCTCCTTGGGATAGTCTCTGTAGTGGGAACAGGATGCAATGAGAAGGAGGTGGGGGTCAGCCATGTCCATCCCCTGTGCTGAGCCAGTCCTCAGGTTCTGACTGCAGTGCTCGGGTCTGCCTGAGAGGACTTCCCTCCCTGTCACTGTGTGCATCCCCCTGGGTGACTTGTCATCTTAGAACTTCAGTGCTTTTGCCTTGCCTGCAGAGAACAGTGAGGCACAGCCAGCCATGAACAGGTGAAGAGTGAATCTATGTGCAGAACCTTTTGTTTTAAGAAGCTTCTTGTCTGTGACCCTTCTATGAGCAGGCCTATTGCCCGCTAAGCCTGTACTGTCACCCACAAAGCCAGCCTTACAAAATGCTGTTCACTTGGTAACCTTTTCTGAGGAGGCAGGTGAAACTCATCTTACATTCTGATAGTCTACATTACCTTGCTGAAAAAGCAGAGTATCATTACTTTCCAGGCAGAGCAACGAAAGTTGGATTGATTTAAGGGTCAGAAAGAGTGATAACTTCTCCAAATTTCATTCCTCCTCAGAGCACACCAGAAGTGTCTTGAGAGGAACAAAAAAAAAGCAAGAAAAAAGAATATGTTACAGACTGTTTATTTTCTTTTCTTATCTGGTGTTATACCTTTTACAGCATAATTACAAGAGAATGCCTGAAATCTTCAGCTACATTGTGTATAAAAAGGAAATAACATTCGCTGGGAAGACTTTCTATGTGTTTTAGATGCTATGCAATACCTGTTATAATGATGAGCAGAGGAGAAGAAATGGGTAAACTAGCAGTGTTACTTCATTTGAATGCATCTTTGGCTGCCTGCAGAATTTGTAGGGCACAGAAGGATAAATTACTGTTAAGTTTGAGCGGTAATAGCAAGTTATGTAGGAGATTTGTAAATACAAAGTACCTTATTCTGTCACCATTTGGTGTCAGCAGTGTCACTGTGGGACAGGTTAAGCTTTACAGCCACCTGAGGTAATGAAATCCATAATAATGTTATTCAGAAATTCTAGGCACAGCATTTGCTGTTTAGCAGGGTTGAGAGAGATCAGTTTGGAAAAAGCCATTTTCCTCATCTCCCCCTGTCATCAGTGTCACTGCGCTGAGGTACTGTTAACACGGTTTTTGGAAAGTTTATTGCACCCTTTCTCCAGTAATTTCCCTGTGCATTTCATGTTGCTCATCCCTTTGATTTCTAAGCAGCTAAGAACAGAGAAAATCATGTCTCCTGTCCAGGATCTAGCTCTGTCGTTTTAGGGTGAAATCTCCCCTCCTACGATGCAGAGAAGCATAGGGGTTGCTTTTAGACATTCCCAGCTCTGTCATCTTAACTCACAGAATGCAAAGGAGGATGTTATGAGGCATGTCTACTCTTGAGCATCTGCAGAACCCAGCTTCCTGCCAATGCTGCAGAAGAGAATTGGATGGCCATTGAAGAGAAACAGGCTCTTTCAGGATGTCATTTGTTTCATAATAAGACAGGTACTTTGAGTAGATGAATTGCAGTGATCATGCTTGCATCTTCCTGTCAAAGGGCAACTTGGGCTCCAATGCAGACTGTTACATATTCAAAACTAGGTGAGGTCAGCTCTAGGGAATTTGTAGTGTCTTTCACAGCCTAGTACTGATACTTGCTCATGAAGTATCTATATTGTTTAAATGGAAGTTGGTGAATTCAGAGCAGTTTTTCCTGTTTGGCTTTAATACAGGCCACACATGCCTCTCATTAAAGGTACTCAACTTATATTCCCTTACTAGCAAGTGTAGAGGCACTGTGGAGCATGATTCTTACATCCTGTTTAAAATCTCTGCATTGTGATGAAATTAATTTAAGCAAATATATCTAACTGCTGAAAGTTGGATCAAAGCACCTGATTCTGGGCAAGCAAAGCCAACAGCTGTAACTGAAGGCTGGTGTCACCATGTGAACAACTTCCTATCTTGATGGCCTCTTAGGGGCTTAGTCCACTGTATGAGATGCTGTGCAAATGCTTGCACAGCATCTCATAACTCCTTCACAAGAGATAGGAACAGCTCACATCACAAGGAAGAAGTGGTAAAAGTGAATGAGGCAAGCAACAGGAGGATGACCCCTGTCCAAATGCAGCGATAAAAAGTGATAAATAAATCATTTATTTAACTTTCCTTCTGAACAAAGTCTCTCTTACAAGCTTCTCTGCTATATGTGAATTGAGCTTAGTTAAAAACTCAGGCTTCTCATAATTTACAGCAATGTAACTTTGTATCTCACACTAAGGTCTCCCTGTTTTGGAAGGAAGTCTTTTCTGTGGAAAGGTCTTCAACCTGCAGCCAATTTGAAGCCTTAAAATGTACTCAATAATACTCAAGCTTTGGAGACAGGCTTCCTAGGAGACTTAAAACCTTTTAAAGGGAGACTACTTGGTCAAAGGCAGATTTTCCTTAGGGTTTGTTGGGGTTTTTTTTGAGCCATCAATAGTTCAAACCCTTTTGAAAGTTTCTGTGGAGAAGTACTAGCGTGAAACCATGGGAGTTTGATCAGGCAGAGGCATAAAGCACATTTATCATGGTATGTAGACCACTTGTTTTCCTAGCAAGTGATCAAGAGAAGAAGACTGCCTTAATCGCTGCTTCAGCAGCACCAGTATTAATATGCCATTTGCTTCCAGATGCGACAGAAGCAAACCTAGTACACCTACTGCGTGGAGTCATTCAGCAGCACTGCTGCTCTGATGGCTTAGTCCTACAGCCCTGCAATGTAGCAGCTGGTCAGGTTCAGTACAGCAATGACTGTGGCATTCAGAAGTGTAGCATGTGCTTTGCCTCCCTATCAGAGGCTATGCCGCAAGCCTCTTTCTTTACGCATAAAAATGTTATGTTTTGCTGTGCTTAGTCAGAAGGATAATGTATTAGCAACACAACAACTGTGACCCTCAACTGAAGTAGAGGAAATCCCATGTCTCCAGCAGGTAATATTTCAAGACTTTCACCATCCTAAGCAGCCTCCTCAGGGTGTTAGACTTGATGCCCTACAGAGATCTCTTCCACTTTCCATTATTCTGTGAGTCTGTGCAAAGACTCAGTGATAACTGGTTGCAATAGGCAGGAGCTCTGTTAGTAAAGACACTTTCAGGGTGAAGCATGTTTATCCTCAGCTATTTCTGTGTGAGTTCAGTGCAGGGCAGTTACAGAATATTAATGTTCCTTCAGTATAAAATCAACAAACCTCTTTCAGTGTAACCATCATCTCCACTGCACAATTCTTAAAATGGAAAAAGATGAGGCATTTGTGACTAACTTTGCCAACAAACCAGCCCTTGTTCTTCCTGACTTACAACACACCTTTGCCTATAAGGTCTACAAATCAGGAAGTCTGACCAGTGGCTGAGCTGCACAAACAGCTGGATTTACAGAGGTAGCTCAGGCAGAGACTTGATGGATGGAAATGATTTTTTAAAAGCTTGATCCAGTTTAGTAATCTTGAAGTGGTCTCAAGTATAAGGCAGATTTTCTTGGCTAATTAGAACTTATGTGGTGCAGCTATAGCTTTCAGGAATACTTGAGTACTACATGATGCTCAGCATAGGAAAGAAACATTACATCCTCTCTACTGTTTTTACATCCTCTCTACTATTTGTCTCTTCCCCTGGCTTCCCATAACCTAACTTAGTAAAACGTAAACCCAAACACAATAAGGGAAGATTAATCATAGAATGGTTTGGGTTGGAAGGGACCTCCAAAGGTCATCTAGTCCAAACCTCTTGCAGTCAGCAGGGCCATCCTCCACTAGATCACGCTGCTCAGAGCCTTGTTGAGCCTGACCTTAAATATTCCCAGGGATGGGGTCTCAACTATGTCCCTGGGCAACCTATTGCAATGTTCCACCACCCTCGTGGTGCAGAACTTGTTCCTAACAACCAATCTAAATCTGCTCTTCTCTCATTTCAAATCACTGCTGCTCACCCTGTCTCTACAGGCCTTTAGGAACAGACCCTCCCTCAGCCTACCCAGAACCTTCTCTTCTCCAGGCTCTCTACTCCAGGTCAGTAGCTACCCATATAGCTAAAAGCTGTGTTAATATACTCATGACAGACATACTAAAATAAAGACACTTCTGGCATTTTAGTAAGGCAAGTAAAGCCCATAGGTCTGTTTTGAGAGAATGCTGCCGCTGATCACTTCAACCTCTGGCAAAGTGATAAAGACTTGAGAGTTGTGCTTTTGCTGAAGAATAGAATAGAATAGAATCAACCAGGTTGGAAGAGACCTCCAAGCTCATCCAGTCCAACCTAGCGCCCAGCCCTAGCCAGTCAACTATACCATGGCACTAAGTGCCTCATCCAGTCTTCTCTTGAACACCTCCAGGGATGGCGACTCCACCCCCTCCCCGGACAGCCCATTCTAATGGCAGATCACTCTCTCTGGGAAGAACTTGGGTCATAGGGTAAAGTAATTAAATACTATTTTTCAAAGTTGAGAAGTGCTGCCTGGAAAATAGATTTGTATCATCAGAAATGTACCGAAAGTAACACATCCTGTGTGCTCTATAGAAGCCTGTAGAAGAGGCTGTTACTTGAATAACCGAACCCAAGCTCTTCTGAGTGCATGGAGACCCCACTGGAGGGCTGAGATTTTCAAAAGACTTAAAGTTTATGGTTGGCTTCAGTAGCCAGAGGTACATTGAGAGGATGAAGGGACTCAGAAAGAGGGAGCATATGACCAAATATGCTCAGTGGTCATCACTGAAGATACCAAGGAAGCACATGCTTGAGCAGCTATTGTGCTCACTACAGCTTTTTACATTCACATCTAAACTAATCATCAAGACCTGGTTTAGGAGCAAACTGGACTGCCAAAATCCTTGACCCTTCCTATACACACAGCCTGGCTGAGTATGCCAACCTCCTTAGTAAGCCATTAAGTATACTGAAGCAAGTGAGTGTCTGATGTGATCCAGGGAGTAGGCTGTGGTTGCATCTGGGAACTGCACTTGCAAGATTACCCTTTGCCTTGCTGCAGGACTAATGAAAAGTTCAGCTTTGGAGCAACCATTCAAGGATACTGTAACCACATCCAGTGTCATGCTTCTCAAAGAATTAACTGCAGTCTGAACAGAAACCGTGTGACTGGAAGACACCAATGATACAGCAATCTGGTAATTGCAATAAAGCAACTCGCTTCCTGACAGATGGGGAACTGCAATGCCTGAAAGAAAATGGAATCAACAGGAGCCTTCATGGAGACTCCTGACTATGAAATCACATTCATAGCAGAAACTAAGAATGACAAATGTGCTTCCCTGAGAGTTACTCAGAGGTCAAGTCACCATCAAAATAGACCTGATAATGCTGATACCACCTTGTGGTGAGGAGTGAGATTATGTGAGATTTTAGATCCATGAATTCAAAGCTTCTCAACCTGGAGGCTTCATTGAAGTCACTGAAACAGGGCTTCTTCATAACTCTGGGAGTACATTTCTACAAGGTATAGAAAGCCTGAGTGAGCATTTTGGATTTGTTGTCTCTGTGGACACTTCTGCATGTTCTGCACCAGCACAAAACACAGCCTTTGGTTTGTGCTGATCATCTACTCATATGAAGCTCCAGAGTGGCCAGTAGCAGTCAGAATTCTGTTCCCTGTTTATCCCTGGGTTTTCCAAATGGCTTGCCCAGGTGTGCCTTACATTGTATCACCATATTGATGGTGCACTTTCCTACCAGGGAGGTGAGGCATATGAGAGTCCTATCTCATATGGGTCATGCTTGCAAACTTGGTGCCTGTGCAGATTATGAACATACTTTGAAGGCCACGTCTCTTAGTCAAGATAGACATAACCACTACATCCTCCAAAGTCAGCTACTCTTCCACTATAGCCAATGTGAACATTTGCAGCTACTTGTGAACAATTTTTAGATCTTCAGTCATAGTGTTTTTATTATCCATGGATGCTGCTATTTTATATGCTGTGTTAGTATTCAAATAATATTGCATAAGAGTAGCATAGGAAGAAACAGACCAATTAGTTAATAACTTTTAAATACAGACCTCATCAGCAAAGAAAAGCTAGAAATAGTCTGACCCCTTGCACTTTAACAGTAGCGAGCACATCACGTTGCAATGCATTCTGTCGATGCTAAAGTGTGTGTTAAATCTTAGTTATGTCCATGAGAAGATTTGCAAATGAGAGCAAGGGAACAACCATTATGAAGAGCAGAGATAACACACGTTGATACATTTTCTTAATTGAGTTTTTAATTACGTGTAATACTTTCAAAACCCAAGATAAATATACCACAGCATGTTTATTGCAGGTAAGTCAGTGTTAGCAATTTAATCCCTCATTTCGGTACCACCTTTAAGATGTAAGTGAGGCTAAGTGAGACAAGTAAAGAAACAGGCCTTTTTGTGGGGTCAGTGAAGTCATAAAACCTTAAAAGTTCTTTGCAGTCAAGGGGCCAAAAAGTGGATTTGAGCACTTTTTGTGTTAAATATGAGCTGTCACTCTGGTGCACAAAAAAAAAACACAAATCATACATAGATTTAATAGTGTCACTTCCATCTACACGCAGTTCTGCCCTCTCTTTTCCATAAGAATCAAAGGAAAACATCTGCACCATCCAGAATAAATTATATACTGTAAAACAGTCTAGATCACTGTATAAAGAACACTGCTTGGACACCTGCCTCTTGAGAATGTAAAATCTTAGATGTAATTATTTTCAGGAGCCTGAGTGATAAGGGCAGCCCAGAGTCCTCCAGTGCTATGCCCTGTCACACCAAGATCAACTGCTAATCAAGTAGACATTTTCATAAGCATTCCTCCTGCTGTATTTGATTGGAGGCATTCTGAAGTGAACATAGTCTGATGTTTGAACAACACACTTTTTAACACACTCCATTTTCTTTGGCTGGAATTATTCAATTGTAAAAGGGATTATTCACCTCTCATGTTTTACTGTTAATAAAGATATTTCTGATTTAAGAGTTTTTTCTCTCATTATCTCCCATTATTTTCTTTGAAAGATTGGGAATGGAAAGCTGAAGATCCCATCCTGGTAAGAACTTTGGGAACCAGAGCATTTAGTAGTAGTAGTAGTATTTATTCATACAGCTTAGTCATAGGCAGGAATAGGTGATTTCACCGAGTAGCAGGATGAAGCAGCACTTCCAGCAGTGGGATGCTGGATGCAATGAAATTCATTAAAAAATAAAGCAGTGTAAAACTTGCATGTTATAGAGTATATGCATCCCTGACTATCCTGCACAGATTTGAAGATGAAAGAGGATGTTTCACATTACTTCTGAAGGAGACAGCCTTGGTCTGACAGGCAGTTAAATGAGCAGTGATGTTGTTCTGTGACAGAAGCTGTGGACCAGACCCTCATTAATGGCAAGACAGACTTGAAGCTGTGCAGGTCTCAAACCACTGAAGGCATAAGTGAGGTATATCAAGAGTGCACTGAAGCAGAAGTCAACTTTTAGTCTTCCTAAAATTCCTATTTTTTTTCTGCAATAGAAACAGCAAGGGAGGAGAGGATATAATGATCTTGGAGCCACGCAAACACTACTGGGTTCACACATGGTTTGTGAATCCCATCTGATGCTGCCCAGACAGGACAGCTCTGTTAGCAGCACAGCCCCTGCTCTGTGCACCAGCCTGTTAGGCACTAATACCACAAGCTGCCAGAAACAAAACGTAGGTGAGCTGCACTGTGTGAATATCTGTACTCGTATCTTCAACAGCTTTCATTTGTTTGAGGTAACTAACTCGTGCAGCACACACTTACACACGCTATGCCCCTTTTCTACCATGAAGGCTTGCTTGTTTTTAAGAAGTTTAATCACCTAAATATTTTAAGCTGACCATTTAAAACAAAAGCTAATGCTTTATTCTACAATTTCAGCCCATGACATTTGCACATATATTCTGACACATTGAAAAGATTAATCTGGTTTTACTTAAAGCTAAAATAACTTTCTATAAAAGCAGCCTTGAAACACAGCAGTTTCAATGCTACCTCATTAAGGCTAGCCAAAAAACCCAACACACTTAACAGAACAAACAAAAAAAAAAGAACAGGCTTTGACTGTTTTGTTTATAAAAGAAAAACAAATATTTTATTCAATTGCTTATTGGTCCAGACTGTTGATACAAAGGTTTTTTTTTTCCATTTCTTGTTCAAACAACAGCTTGCACAATGCTACATACAATAAATCCCTACTGAACAAGTTACATACATACACAAAGCACAGCTTGTAAAAATTCCTAAGACTAACAAATATTTCTGAAGAAATGTTATTTAGTAGATCAAACTGCTGCAATATCAAAGTAGTACTTTAATAAGCGCTGACACCATGCAGGTAACCTCTGTTTGGAAATGTGGTTTAATGCAAAACTTTATAAACAAAATGTGGGATTCAACACAATATACTGTTTGGATTCTTCACCCAGTCAATTGCAAGTTAATCTGCACTGGCTGAAAACCTGAGAAGTCTAGCACTAGAGCCAGTTAAGTATCAGTTGCCTTGGAAGTAGAATTTTAACTAATTTTTTTTTAAATGATAACTACATAAAGGAAAAAGAAAAGTACATTTTACTTTTTGGATGCATTTGGTATTACAAGTAAAAAGCTTTATAATTTAATTTAGTCACTTAAAAATGAGTGATATTATCATCTGTAATTAAGTTGTATTTTGTGTATAAGAGGCTGGTTCTTAAAAATAACTCCACAGAACAAGGTCCAACTCTCAGTTGCATATGTTCCACCTAATTCTTTAAAGCTTTTTTTTTCCCATTTACCTCTTTTGGAACTCTCAAATAAATTCTTTTACATGCACTTCACAGACAATGAAGCATTTCAAATCTACTCAATGTGTAGATAACAAATATGTAGAAGGATCACCTGATTCACACTTTTCTGAGCCACTGGATCAACTTCTTGATGGCACGATGTCTTTGTCTTTAGTGCAAGATTCTACTGGACATCAGTTTCCCATATCCCTGAGCAATTGCTGTTAGTTTGTCCCAGTGGTCTGGCTCAAATTCAGGACTTCATTTCACAACTTCCATAGAAAGTAACTGACTTCCTTCAATGATTGTCATCAAAGACTGACTTTGTAAAGTAAATCCTTACATAGAAAATTGTTAATTTAGTGGAAGACTTTGGTAGGAAAAAGGGTGTACAGCTCAACATTGCTAATATAAACAAATTTCTATTAAAAAAATTAAACATTAAAATGAAGTTTTAGAAAGAATCAAAAAATAGACTCCTCCAGATTTGCTCACAAGTTTGCAGACACCCAAGCAGCTCAAAACCTCAAAAGTGCAAACAAGTTACAAGTAAAATACCTAACAGCAGCAACTTTAGATCTCCTTTAAACGCAGAGATTGTATTTATACAAAAGACACGTGCTATTCCTCCTTCAGCACCAGATACATCTGCTGGTTACTGATCTGTTCCCATTAGCCAGGTGCTCCTTGAAACTGTTGCTGCCTTTGTTCCAGAGCCTGCTGACTTAACAATTGCTGTTGTTTCTGTAGAAACTGCACTACTTCTGGACTTCTGAGTAGGGACTGCAAGAAAGAGAAAGTGGACTTTAAAGAACTCACATGTATTAAATAGCTACCATAGCATTGTATTTATAATACTTTTCTATTTGATCAATTTGTGCAGTGTAAGCCCAGTAGGCAATTAAGCATCACATTGGTCTTTTATTCATTCCCCACTCAACAGGATGAAGCAATGTTCAGTAATCAACAGGTGATTTCATCACAAATCCAAGACATGTTACTGCAAAGTGAATTAACTGTGTCCTGGCCAAAACCAGTATACCTGAGTAACTGAGGGTTCGATTAAATGCTGAAGAGTTGCAAAATATGCTCACAAAAAAGTACAGACTGTTTGAGGACATCATCAGATGACCACAGGCAGCATTAATACACATCCTGGAAGCAGATTCAGAATGTAAATATACAGTACCACAGAAAAACAAAAGAGGGCAATGTACCAACATACTGAAAACATGTGCACCAATTGTGCATCAGTTCTGAACCGATTTCTACATTTTCGATTACAGATAGCTCAACAATACTGCAATAAATAAAATATTCTAGTTCTACAGCAAAGTTCATGTGCCTGTGTGCTAGTTTGAGCCTAGCTAGCATGTTTTGGTGAGAAGAACTAGATGATAGGCTGAGAAATTAAAACAGTGGTGAGGTCTATTTCGCTCACAGTCTTGCTGAGATGTGTAAGGAAGAAAGGCAAAACAAAAGATAAGGTCACTTCTGCTCTGCACTTTGCTCTGCACTTTTGTGCTGGGCTGTTCTCTTCTCCTTGCCTCCAAACAGAACTTTCCTAAGAGCACTCTTAAACTCATTGGAACCATCCTCTTTCTTGGCAGTCAACCTCACAGCGCTCTTCTCATCACAGTACTGGGCTCTAAGCATGTTCANCCCTGACTGAGCCTCTGTGCTATCATTGTTTTGGGTTGGAGAGCCTTGTTTATCTTTTACACTGGTACATTGTTTATCTTTCTGGGAGACAGAAGCTCTCCTATTTTTCACAGGCACCATGTTCGAATCTTTCACACAGACTGTCAAAATTATTATAAAAATCATAATTGCAAGTCATATATTCAGAAACGCCAGAAATGCCACAGATGCAGCTTGGTCTAAATGGATGGCTTTGATAACCCAACAAGCATGAATGGGTAATCCTGATCGACCTGGTCTGGTGGAGGTGATCACCAACTGGCTGGAAGGCACAGACTGTACCAAACCTCCAGAGGAGAAAGTAACTCATGCTGAAGAAGCTCCTCCCTATGGTGATCTCTCTGATCAGGAAAAGAACTATGCTTTGTTCACAGATGGTTCCTGTGATCTTGTTGGGAACAAGTGAAGATGGAAGTCAGCAGTCTGGACTCCTACCAGGAGAGTTACCAAAGCGAGAGATGGAGAAGGAGAATCCAGTCAATTTGCTGAGGTAAAAGCTGTCCAACTTGCTCTTGATGTGGCTGAACGTGAAAATTGGCCTATCCTTTACCTCTACACTGACTCATGGATGGTAGCTCTACCTCAGTTGGTAGAGCATGAGACTCTTAATCTCAGGGTCGTGGGTTCGAGCCCCACGTTGGGCGCCAAAATAAAAAGATGTGATTCAAAAGAGGACGTAGGACAGGGAACCTCTGGTGCTCAAGAGGAAGAGGAGGAAGAGGAGACCTGTAGTCTGCGAGACTTGGTGAACATGCTTAGAGCCCAGTACTCTGATGAGAAGAGCGCTGTGAGGTTGACTGCCAAGAACGAGGATGGTTCCAATGAGTTTAAGAGTGCTCTTAGGAAAGTGCTGTTTGGAGGCAAGGAGAAGAGAACAGCCCAGCACAAAAGTGCAGAGCAAAGTGCAGAGCAGAAGTGACCTTATCTTTTGTTTTGCCTTTCTTCCTTACACATCTCAGCAGGACTGTGAGCGAAGTAGACCTCACCACTGTTTTAATTTCTCAGCCTATCATCTAGTTCTTCTCACCAAAACATGCTAGCTAGGCTCAAACTAGCACAGCCTGTCATAGTTTAAACATCTGGATGACGCTCTTAGTCACATGGTTTAATTTCACATAGTCCTGCAAGGAGGGTAGAGTTTAACTCGGTGGTCCTTATCAGCTACTTACAGCTCAAGCAACTCTATGATTCCGTCTTTAATGAGTGTCCAGTAATTTCCCGACATTTCTAAACACCAGTCCAGCTACAACGTATGAGTTAAAAAAAAAACAAACCCCATCTGCTTTCTGTCACAAAGACAGAAGCATCTAAAATCATTTGCTTCTGGCTCCTGGCCTGAACTGGTGCAGTCTGTGATCCAGCTCTGGATGCTCAATCTCCTTCATTCATGAACATACTAGTCAGGTCAAACAGCAAATCAGGTTGGGAAGGGATCCTTCCAAAAATTAACACAGGAAAACTAGACTGCTTGATCATTATGCATGGTCATTTCACTGATGCAAGCAAAGACAAACACCACCTCTGTAATCCAGATTTACATTCAAAAGCATCGGCAACTTTCAAGGCTGGGTTTAATTTTTTTGCTGTTAGGGGCAATTCTGCAGAAATTATAATTAAAAGCAACCATTGTGCACCTAACTCACACCTACAGCAGCACTGAATAGTAAGATAAATGAATTGCCACTGAAAGCAGTTACTAATTGAGCAGATGCACAACCACTTTTTTTTTAATACCATGCATTATCAAGCCACTTCACTGAAACTGGGCAGACAGGAAGTAGTTCTTTTATCTGCTGGAGGTTTCTGACATACAGATTCTTTGGGCTCTCCATCCAAAATTTGGTACTTCACAGTGCTGTTGTGGAGGGCCCATAGGCCCGAAAAATAGGCTCATTCTATGCCTCACTTTGCTTTGCATGCCCAGGCATGTTCCTCCCCAAACCAGGGGTAAACACATTAAAAGGCATAAAAGGTACAAAAGGCCAAGGCGCCACAGTGTCTGCCTGGCCCCAGCCCTGCTAAGGCCTGTGTAGTAAACAGGTTGCATAAGCCCACACTGAGCGTGTGGCCCAGCCTATGCTCTCTCCATTTATGGAAGTATAAGGCATAGTGAATTCGCCTATTTTGGTGATGTTTGGCTGTCTGCCAAACTGATTGGTCAATAATGGCCAATTGGGCCAATTGATCTCGGCCCACAGTTTATAAATGAGAGCACACACGTGTTCCAGTGCTTCTATCTACAGAGCTTCTACCTACAGTGCTTCT
>WAAF01014615.1:14747-24774 GCA_013400475.1 Tricholaema leucomelas | reverse complement strand
GGTCCTGCTGTGGCAGGGGGGCTGGACTCGAAGATCTCTTTGAGTCCCTTCTGACCCTTAACATCCTGTGGTCCTGTGAACACTGCTTCAGGCTGTTAGCTAGGTTTTTATCACCCTCTGTGTTTTTCTGCCTTTGGCTTCTCTACTGCCCCTAGCCTCCTTCAAACCAATACCCACACTCAGGCAGGTTCCCTATTAATTTAAATCTTTGAGTGACCCACTTTGGCCTCTTTGAGTGTTGGTCTGTGACTGTTCTTACAGTAGATACTGATGTATTATACAGGAGGGAAGGGGCTCTTCGAAAAGCACAATGATTAATCTTTCGATCTATGCTTTGAGTGCTGTGTCCAGTTCTGGGCTCCTCAATTCAAGAGAGATGTTGAGATACTGGAATATGTCCAGAGAAGGGTGATGAAGCTGGTGAGGGGCCTGGAGCACAGCCCTGTGAGGAGAGGCTGAGGGAGGTGGGAGTTTGCAGCCTGCAGAAGAGAAGGCTCAGGGCAGACTTCATTACTGTCTACAACTACCTGAAGGGAAGCTGTACCCAGGTGGAGTTGGTCTCTTCTGCCAGGCAACCATCAACAGAACAAGGGGACACAGTCTCAAGTTGTGCCAGGGGAAGTATAAGCTGGATGTGAGGAGGAAGTTCTTGACAGAGAAAGTGACTGGCATTGAAATGGGCTGCCCAGGGAGGTGGTGGAATTGCCGTCCCTGGAGGTGTTCAAGAAAAGGCTGGATGAGGCACTTAGTGCCATGGTCCAGTTGACTGGATAGGGCTGGGTGCTAGGTAGGACTGGATGACCTTGGAGGTGTCTTCCAACCTGGTTGAGTCTATGACATTTTACTTTTCTATTTGAGCAAAATTCAAGCCAGCACTAGGCTTTATGCCTAGACCTCTCAACTCATCTGCTGGGATTCTGTGATGGGTAGGTTGGTACTGATGAAAGGAAAAGTATAAAATCAAAGAATATTGGTGAAGGGCCCTTTAAGTTTCACACAGGACCACACAGACATAATGTATAACCTTTAATGTCAAAGCTTGTATCTCTTGACAAAGAGAAGGATGCCAGGCCAGAGATAAAGAGAAACTGGGACCTTGAAAATAATGAAGCAATTAATTGTCATTGATGATCTGGATGAGTGGATTGAGTCCAGCATCAGTAAGTTTGCAGATGACACCAAGTTGGGAGCAAGTGTGGATCTGCTGGAGGACAGGAGGGCTCTGCAGAGGGACCTGGACAGGCTGGACAGATGGGCACAGTCCAGTGCCAGGAGTTTTGACAAGTCCGGGTGCCAGATTCTGCACTTTAGCCTCAACAACCCCATGCAGCACTACAAGCTGAGGATAGAGTGGCTGGAGAGCAGCCAGGCAGACAGGGACCTGGGGTTTCTGGTTGCCAGCTAAACATGAGCTAGCAGTGTGCACAGGTCGCCAAGAAGTCCAACGGCATCCTGGCCTGGATCAGGAACTTAGTGTGGCCAGCAAGACCAGGGAAGTCCTTCTGCCCTGTACTCAGCACACCTTGAGTCCTGTTTCCAGTCCTGCCCCCCCTATATAAGAAAGATGTTGAGGTGCTTGAAGGTGTCCAGAGAAGGGCACCAAGGCTGGTGAGGGGGCTGGAGCACAGCCTTGTGAGGAGAGGCTGAGGGAGCTGGGGGTGTGCAGCCTGGAGAAGAGGAGGCTCAGGGCAGACCTCATTGCTCTCTACAGCTACCTGAAAGAAGGTTGTAGCCAGGTGGGGTTGGGCTTTTCTTTCAAGCAAGCAGGGATAGAACAAGAGGACGCAGCCTCAAGCTGTGCTGGGGCAGGTTTAAGCTGAAGGTCAAGAAGAAGTTCCTCACAGCAAGAGAGACTGGCATTGAAATGGGCTGCCTGGGGAAGTGGTGGAGTCCCTGTCCCTGTGTTTGAAAGGAGATTGGATGAGGCCCTTAGTGCCTTGGTTTGGTGAATTAGAAGGTGTTAGGTGCTAGGTTGGACCTGATGATCTCAGAGGTCTTTTCCAACCTGGTTGATTCTGTGAATTAAAAAGGAAGAAACCAGATGCAAAACTGGGCTGAAGGTGAAAAGCAGGCTGTGAGGAAAACTGCTGGCTGCTGGATGACCACCGGGGGAGTGGAACAGGGCTGGAGAATGGGGGCACACCTGTGTTAATGAGTTCCAAGAACTAATTTTAATAAGCTCACCTGAAAAATAATTGCAATAGGCCTACGTCCTATCATGAATATGTCTGCTTTTGCAATGTAAATAATGGTCTGTGCCAGTGCAGGGCGTGCAGATGTGCTGGAGCGTTCCCCCGTAGCCGGTGCCGTAATAAACACATCTGCTTCATAACTTTCTGCAGGTTGTGGGGTTCTTTTACACAGGTCACTGCGATGAGATGCTACAATGCAATCGTATTCCAGACTCCTCAAGTGGTGGGGGCAAGTCACAGAGGCCCTTCACAGTGAGGTCCTTTTCTGTGAGGACCCTTGCCACCAAAGTGTCCTGCAGAAGTCCCTACAAAATCTCGTCTCCTCTGGCACTACCTGAGATGAGCACAGCATGGGAAAGCATTGCCCTGCAGTGTATCTTCCAGGCAGGCATGGTGCTGAGACATGAAAAGGAGAGGTTTGGTTTGGAGAGGTTTGGTTCATAGAAGTTCAGAGAGAAGAGTTTTGGAGAGGAGCGGTTCGGAAAGCTTCAGTTCAGAGAAGTTTGGTTTGGAAAGGAAAGGTTCAGAGAGGTTCGGAGAGGTGAGGCTTGGTGAGGAGATGTTCTACTTGGAGATGTTTGGTTCAGAGACCTTCGGTTTGGAGAGGTTTGGTTCAGAGAGGTTAGGTTAGGTTCGGTTTGGAGTGAGAGGTTTGGAGAGGAGAGGTTCAAAGAGGTTTGGAGTGGAGAAGTTCAGAGAGGAGAGGTTCAGAGAAGGGAGGTTTGAAGAGGTTTGGATAGGAGAGGTTTGGAGAGGAGAGGTCCAGAAAAGAGAGGTTCAAAGAGGTTTGGATAGGAGAGGTTCGGAGAGGAGAGGTTCAGAGAAGAGAGGTTCAAAGAGGTTTGGATAGGAGAGGTTCAGAGAGGAGAGGTTCAGAGAAGTTCAGTTCAGAGAGGTTCAGAGAGGAATGGCTCAGAGAGGTTTGGTTTGGAGGTTGTAAATAGATGTAAGTGTATTGTGTGTATATGCTTGTAAATATAGCTCTGCTGTAAATAGCTTTACTTCCAAGCTGTCTGAGCTGATCTGGTAAATTTCAACAGTGAGGGGGAAGTTCCTTAACCCATCACAATGATAAAGCCCAGGAGGTGAGGGTTAAGCCTTGGCCATGGTTGCTGAGTAACAGTCTTGCAGTAACGGGTTATATCTCATCTTTTCCTTCCTCCTCTCTCATAAATTTTAACCCGAGTAGCTCAGACCAGCACAAAGACTCCAATGTATTATCAATTAAAATGAGAAACGTGAACGTCAACACAGACTAACCTGCAGGGAAGACACTATTCTTAGTGTAAATACATGGAAATGCTGGCTGTGCTGGGTGGCTCTGCCTGGTTTAGTAGTGTGCACCTCTCCTGAAATCACTTCTGAACCTGCAACAGCATGCTTGGCATCCTTAGTTAGGCCCAAGTGCTTACATGGCTTCCAGGAAGCAGAAGCAGATCCTCTTGTTTCACAGATTCATAGAATGGTTTAATGGGGTGCTGATTGATACTTGCCTGAACATGAGCCAGCAGTGTGCCCCGGTGGCCAAGAGAGCCAATGGCATCCTGGCCTGCATCAGGAATGGTGTGGCCAGCAGGAGCAGGGAGGTCATTCTGCCCCTGTACTCTGCACTGGTTAGACCACACCTTGAGTACTGTGTTCAGTTCTGGGCCCCCCAGTTTAGAAGGGACATTGAGATGCTTGAACGTGTCCAGAGAAGGGCAACGAGGCTGGGGAGAGGCCTCGAGCACAGCCCTACGAGGAGAGGCTGAGGGAGCTGGGATTGTTTAGCCTGGAGAAGAGGAGGCTCAGGGGTGACCTTATTGCTGTCTACAACTACCTGAGGGGTGGTTGTGGCCAGGGGGAGGTTGCTCTCTTCTCTCAGGTGGCCAGCGCCAGAACGAGAGGACACAGCCTCAGGCTGCGCCAGGGGAAGTTTAGGCTCGAGGTGAGGAGAAAGTTCTTCACTGAGAGAGTCATTGGCTACTGGAATGGGCTGCCCAGGGAGGTGGTGGAGTCGCCATCCCTGGGGCTGTTCAAGGCAAGGTTGGACATGGCACTTGGTGCCATGGTCTAGCCTTGAGCTCTGTGGTAAAGGGTTGGACTTGATGATCTGTGAGGTCTCTTCCAACCTTGGTGGTACTGTGAGACTGTGATACTGTGAAGTTGGACAGGACCTCCCATGGGTAGGGACAACTTCCACTAGACCAGGTTGCTCAAAGCCTCATCTAACCTGGCCTTAAACAGCTCCAGGGAGAGGACATTCATGACCTCTCTGGGCAACCTGTTCCAGTGTCTCACCACCCTCATTGTAAAAAATTTGTAATATCCAGTCCAAATCTACTGTCCTCAAGCTTAAACCTGTTGGCTTTTGTCCTGTTGATACAAACCCTTGTAAAAAGTCCCTTCCAAGCTCTTTTGTAGGCTCTCTTCAGGTACTGGAAGGCTGCTATAAGGTCTCTCCAGAGCCTCCTTTTCTCCTGGCTGAACAGCCCTGACTCTTGCAACCTGTCTGCAGAGGTGAGGTGCTCCAGCCCTCTGGTTATTTGCACCTGCTCCAGTAGTTCCATGTTCTTCAACCTGTATTCATAGAAGCAACCAGCAATGCCTAGCACTTCATTACAGAGAGACCAGAGAAACTTACTGTAACAAGACAATTTAAGTGACCTGTAGGATTTGGAGGTGCTGGTGGGTTAAAAACTGAATCTGAGTCAGCAAAGTGAGCTTGCAACCCAAAAGCTTCGAGGTGCATCAAAAAAAGCATGGCCAGCAGATCAAGGGGAGCGACTTCTCTTTGGTGAGACCTCAGCTGGAGTACTATGTTCAGCTCAATGGTCGTCTCTTCCCGTTTAAGAAGGACATGGGCCTGTTTGAGTGGGTCTAGATAAGGGCCAAAAAGATGATCAAGGGCCTGGAACACATTTGCTGTGGGTGACAGGCTGAGAGAGTTGAGGTTGTTCAGCCTGGAGAAGAATAGGCTCCACAGAGACTATAGTGGTCTTCTAATGCTTAAGTAGAGCCTACAGGAAAGGTGAGGAAGGAACCTTTCCTCAGAGAGTGTAACAGTAGGACAAGGGAGGTTTTTCTTCCCCTGTACTCAACACTGGTCAGGCCACACCTTGAGTAGTGTCCAGTTCTGGGCTCCTCAATTCAAGAGAGATGTTGAGGTGCTGGAACGTGTCCAGAGAAGGGCAACAAGGCTGGTGAGGGGCCTAGAACACAAACCCTNTTGGAATGGGCTGCCCAGGGAGGTGGTGGAGTCACCATCCCTGGGGGTGTTCAGGAAAATCCTGGATGAGGCACTTAGTGCCATGGTCTAGTTGACTGGATAGAGCTGGGTGCTAGGTTGGATTGGATGATCTTGGAGGTCTCTTCCAACCTGGTTGATTCTATTCTATTCTAAACTGAAAAAGTAGGTTTAGATTAGATATTAGGAATAAATTCTTTACTGTAAGGGTGGTGAGACACTAGAAGAGGTTCCCCAGAGAAGCTGTGGATATCATTTCCCTGGAAGAGTTCAAGGCCAGATTGGATGCAGCTTTGAGGAACCTAGTCTAGTGGCTGGTTCCCCTGCCCATGCCAGGGGGATGTAACTAGGTGATCTTCAAGGTCTGTAGTGGGTTGGGAACTTCCTCCCCTCCCCCAGTTGAAATTTACCAGACCAGCTCAGACAGGTCGGAAGTAAGATAAAGCTCTATTTACAGCAGAGCTAAATTTACAAGCATATATACACACACAATACACTTACAATTACATACAATTTAGAAACAACACAGAGATCCAAACTTGCCCTTGACAAAGAAAACCCATAAGAGGCCAAACACAACCCTCTCTCTCTCTCAGACAGAAAACAACCAGCAAAGCTCACCTGACGCTCCCCTGTTACCTGTTAGCCAAGGCTAGAAGAGATTAGAGAGAGAAGCAAAGAGATCCATCACCCAGAAGCAAAGACAGAAGAATTGCTCATACTTTGGCTTTTTATCCCTTTTATCAAAGCAATGAATGATACAGACCTTATCATTATTATTCTTTAAGAACCAATGATCTCATTTCTCTTGTTAGAGTATCTCATTCGGCCTTAAACCACTACAAGGTCACTTTCAACCCAAACCATTCTATGATTCTGTGATGCCCCCCAGTTTAGAAGGGACATTGAAATCCTTGAGCGTGTCCAGAGAAGGGCGACGAGGCTGGGGAGAGGCCTCGAGCACAGCCCTACGAGGAGAGGCTGAGGGAGCTGGGATTGTTTAGCCTGGAGAAGAGGAGGCTCAGGGGTGACCTTATTGCTGTCTACAACTACCTGAGGGGTGGTTGTGGCCAGGGGGAGGTTGCTCTCTTCTCTCAGGTGGCCAGCACCAGAACAAGAGGACACAGCCTCAGGATGCGCCAGGAGAAATTTAGGCTCAAGGTGAGGAGAAAGTTCTTCACTGAGAGAGTCATTGGCTACTGGAATGGGCTGCCCAGGGAGGTGGTGGAGTCGCCGTCCCTGGAGCTGTTCAAGGCAGGATTGGACGTGGCACTTGGTGCCATGGTCTAGCCTTGAGCTCTGTGGTGAAGGGTTGGACTTGATGATCTGTGAGGTCTCTTCCAACCTTGGTGATACTGTGATACTATGATGCTTTAGCTGCCTTCTCCCCCCGCAGCATATTTGTGCTTGAGCTGTTTGTCGTGCTATGAATTGATTTGCCAAGCACAAAATCACAGTACCTTAGAGGTTGGAAGGGACCTCCAGAGATCATCCAGTCCAATCCTCCCTACCCAGGCAGCATCACCCAGGGCAGTTTGGACAGGAATGCATCCAGGTGGGTTTGTAAAGTCTCCAGAGGAGGAGAGTCCACAACCTCCCTGGGTAGTATGCTCCAAGGCTCTGTCACCCTCACTGTAAAGAAGTTCCTCCTCATGTTGAGCTGAAAACTTCCAGTTTGTAGCTGTTGCTTCTCATTGCTGCTGACCACCGAAAAGAGATTGGCCCCAGGCACTTGACCCCCACCTCTCAGTTATTTGTACGCTTGCTCTTCCACGTTGAATTATCTGCTTGTGACCCTGATGTTACTGCACTGGTAAATCGTCCCAGTTACACCCCAGAGCTCCGACTCACAGCCCACGTCACTCAGCTCCAGGCGAGTCTCACACTGCCATCTACTGATCGAGGTCCCCTCTGCCTGCTCCGCAGCAGCCGCCAGAGGAGGCAGGGAAGATCTTGACCGCACAAGGCTGAGACAATAGGCAGGTTTCGATTCCACGGCTTCAGCTCTTCATCCCTGCCACTGAGGGAACGGAGCAGAACGCCGTCTGTGCTCCCAAACCATCAATCAATTCACCGTCACTTCGTCACCGCTGGCCTGGACAACCAGCAGGGGGCTGCATTACGCTCAGGCAGGAGACTTCCCTGTGGGACGGGTCCAGACGACATACAGGGTTCCTCTGCTCCCCTCAGAAGGGAGTCACCTATTACTTCATCCCGGAGAAGAGAAGGCTTCGAGGAGACCTTATAGTAGCCTTCCAGTATCTGAAGGAGGCCTACAGGAGGGCTGCGGAAAGACTATTTACAAGGTCTTGTTATGACAGGGTGAAGACTAATGGGTTTAAGCTGTCAGAGGGGAGCTTGAAACTGGGTGTTAGGAAGAACTGCTTTCCAGTGAGGGTGGTAAGACACTGGCACAGGTTGCCCAGGGAGGTTGTGGATCACAGAATGTGATCAAAGGTTCTGTGATTCTGTGATCCACAACCTCCCTGGGGGTGCTGAAGGCCAGGTTGGATGAGGCTTTGAGCTACCTGTTCTAGTGGGAGGTTTTCCTGCCTATGGTGGAGGCTTGGAACTGGATGAGCTTTGAGGTACCTTCCAACCTAAACCATTCTGCTTTTCATTTTAATACCAGAGGTAGTGATCCCTCTGACAGACAAAGTGTCACTGCAGACAAATTATTTTCTTCAGTGTCACCTGCCTGACCCTCTGAATCCAGGGCTTCATGGCAACACCTGAAGAAGTGGTGAGGTTTGCATGATTTATTTTACCATGAGACCAGGTATTTTTGTTAAGAGTACATATCTTTTGTACTGGACACCTGGAGGTGTTGAAGAAAAGCCTGGATGAGGCACTTAGTGCTACAGTCTAGTTGACTGGATAGGGCTGGGTGCTAGGTTGGACTGGATGATCTTGGAGGTCTCTTCCAACCTGGTTGATTCTATGGCTCTATTTGATTATTCCTTCATGAGTAAACCCAGCCCAGAAGCAGTGTTGTTTTTGTAGTAACCCCTGCACTTGCATTACCAGCATCAAACCCTATTAACCTTTTCAGTAGATGCCTTTGGATAGGTTACTTCTAATTTTCAAGTAGGAAGAAGCCGTAAGTTGATCACAGGACAAGAAAATCAATCCAAGAGTTTTGTTAGAGAATCCCAGTGTTCTTGACACAGAAGCATGAAGAAAGGGCTAAATCTTTCCTCAGACCACAACAGAATAAGAGGTCACATCCCAAAATACACTGTCCCCTTGAGATAAGTTATTTTCTCTGAAATACATGTCAGTGTCTATTAAAGAATACTCTGCCTTATTTCAAGTGCTGACTTCTTTTTTTTTTTAATGAAAGATGTCAGAACTTATTAATACCACATGCAGAGGCAAAGCCTTCCTCTCTCTTAATTGACGGTGTTTACTTCAAGGATGGTATTTAGCTGTTGTACCTCTCTGAGTTTTCCTGACTGGCAGTATGTTGCTTTGTCCTGACTGTTCTGGAGCACTCCAAATTCCTTTCTTCTTCCACCAACCGAGGGTTTGAATGGGGAGGAGAAAGAGGTGTGAAAACTGCTTTTCCCACCCTGTCCTGCAGGCTTGAAGGGAGAACAGCAGGAGGCACATTTCTGCACGTGTGCTGACCTGCGTGGAAGCCTGCGCTGGAGTTGGGATGGTGGTTGGTTGGGTTTTTGTGCCCAGTATAAAATGGCAAATGGACACTTTGTCTAAAAAAAGCATAAATAGAGCAAGGGAGAAGGCACGAGGTGGCTCTCAGCTTGCAAGAGTTCCTGCCTTGACAGAACTCCTGGCAGGACAGGTTCCTGCTGTGACACAACTCCTGTTTTGGACTGTCCCTGCTTTTGGATGGTTCCTACCTTTTGCACAGCTCTTGGTTTTACATCGTCCCTGCCTGTGGATGGTGCTTCCCACTTTTGCACCATTCTGTGCAAACTTGAAAGCTTGGCAAGATCTGGTGTCCTTTTTAGAGAGCTGCTGGCAGCATCCAGATCGAGCTACTCTTGGACCATATCACAGCCGATCTGCTGGCTGCTATTGCAAACTGGGGGACCCTAGCAGTTTGGCTCTCTCCTGCTGCTGCTGAGGCAGTGTTGCTTCCATGAATGCCTGTCTTGTGGCAGCTGTGTCTCAAGACATTTCATTTGGCAGCTTTTCCACTTGCCTTGGGCTTCTGCTGTGTGGATCCAGACTATTGGATATTGCTTGCAGCATCAGAAGGCAGATGAGCTGCAGAGAAATGTGAAATCCAGCAAGGGGTCATTGCCGAATACCTATCTCACTTCTGTGAGTAAAGCCTGCTGTTCCCTTAATTCTCTGCTCAGCCTGAATGATAGTGGGGTAAAGCTGTGTTTATAGCTTAGCCTTTTCCACTTCCTGACTTCCTAAAATCTCTGGATTTGTCCATAACATCCTCTGAAGAATTTTCAATAGAATTAGGATCTATAAATAAACCTAAACTAGTTTTGTATATGGCTTGGGGGCAGGGTTTAAGGAAAATAAGGTAATTCCATTTTTATAATTCCTGACTCAGCCACATTAATTCCCTGACTCCACAACATTGATGGTCTTGAAAATCCTGTCCAATCAGTACTCCACAGATCGG
>WAAF01014615.1:0-14543 GCA_013400475.1 Tricholaema leucomelas | reverse complement strand
AGTACTGTGTGCAGTTCTGGAGCCCCCAGCACAAGAAGGACATGGAACTGCTGGAGCGGGTCCAGAGGAGAGCCACGAAGATGCTCAGAGGGCTGCAGCAGCTCTGCTATGAAGACAGGCTGAGAGAGTTGGGGTTCTTCAGCCTGGAGAAGGCTTTGAAGAGACCTTATAGTGGCTTTCCAGTATCTGAAGGGAGCCTACAGGAAGGCTGGGGAGGGACTATTGACAAGGTCTAATAATGTCAGGACGAGGGGGAATGGGTTTAAGCTGGAAGAGGGGAGATTTAGACTGGATGTTAGGAGGAAGTTCTTTACAGTGAGGGTGGTAAGACACTGGCACAGGTTGCCCAGGAAGGTTGTGGATGCTTCCTCCCTGGAGGCATTTAAGGCCAGGCTGGATGAGGCCTTGAGCAGCCTGCTCTAGTGGGAGGTGTCCCTGCCTCTGGCAGGGGGTTGGAGCTGGATGATCCTTGAGGTCCCTTCCAACCTAAACCATTCTATGATTCTATGTTTCTGTATGTGAACTCCTCTCTGTGTAAGTAGTTCTACATTTGAAGAATGCATTGTTTTAATGTAGTGCTCTTAAGTGTTTACAGTAATACCCACTATGATTTAATTACAACAGCAGCTCTTAATGTTTAGTATTACCAAGAGTATTCATATTATGGTGTAAATAATCCTATTTGTTCCCTTTCTCACAGAACGGATTTGGGTGGGAAATACATTCAAGATCATCTAGTCCAACCTTTGAGTCGATACTGAAGGGTGGTTTGCTTGGGAATTAATTGGCTGAGGCAGGAATAACAAAAATAGAATTATTTTTGATTTTCCCCAAAAGCTCCATGCCAAAGCTATACACAGAGAGAGCAGGCAACCTAGGTGTGGTGGAAATTAATAACTAGTTGTGAATTATGAATGTTAATTTCTGTATGAATATTCATTTTTATTATTAATATTAAAAAATTTGGGGAAATTCCCTGAGAGTCTTTGGATTTTCAGTCAACAAGAAGCAGTAGCACAGAGGGTATTTATAAACACAGAATTAAACAGTTTAAGCAATCAGAACTTGGAGAAATAGGAACATGAAAACAGGAAAAAATTCTAACTATGCTTATGGAGTCTTAGCATAAACTCCAGCATAAGCACTCACAATGCTTTGGTCCCTAAGTTTCCTGCACAAAAATGCTTCCAAAACTCACGATATCAGGAAGAGTGTGGCCAGCAGGACAAGGGAGGCTATTCTTCCCCTGTACTCAACACTGGTCAGGCCACACCTTGAGTCTTGTGTCCAGTTCTGGGCTAATCAATTCAAGAGAGATGTTGAGATACTGGAATGTGTCCAGAGAAAGGCAATGAAGCTGCTGAGGGGCCTGGAACACAAGTGCTATGAGAGGCTGAAGAAGCTGGGAGTATGCAGCCTGCAGAAGAGGAGGCTCAGGGCAGACCTCATTGCCGCCTACAACTACCTGAAGGGAGGCTGTAGCCAGATGGGGTTGGACTCTTCTGCCAGGCAACCAGCAACAGAACAAGGGCATAAAGTCTCAAGTTGTGCCAGGGGATGTTAGGAGGAAGCTCTTGCTAGAGTGACTGGCATTGGAATGGGCTGCCCAGGGAGGTGGTGGAGTCCCCATCCCTGTAGATGTTCAAGCAAAGCCTGGATGAGGCACTTAGTGCCATGGTCTAGTTGATTGGCCAGGGCTGGGTGCTAGGTTGGATTGGATGATCTTCAAAGTCTCTTTCAACCTGGTTTATTCTATGATTCTAGACCCAGGGTAAAATACAAACTATTCCAGGCAGAGGGAAGGACAGAAGAACTGAGTTGCTCCTGCTGAGCTAGTGCAAGCTGCAGACACATGGCCACTGTGATTCCCAGTTACCAAGCTGCGAACGAGGTGCTGCTCCTGGTCAGCGCAGAAAAGCGGTTTCTAAATCGCCCCTCATTAAATACTTCCTTTGGAAAATTAAACCGGCCAATAGGCAAATAGGCACTGGCATCACTGTTCTGGCCAATGAATTCAAAACTTCATGCCTGGTGTGAGCATGCAGGCACACTGAGGGGCAGCACAAGCCACCTGCCATGTGGTGCTAAGCCCCTAGCCCTCACACAGCTTTGCTGAGGCCAAAACTATTACTGTTTGTTCATCTACTCAACTTCCCGGACCCACAAGAGGAAATGAAGAGCAAGGGTTAAAGTGGCCTGTCAGGATTTATGCGCTACCAGGACACTTTGGAACAGCAGATTTTACTCACAGAGGTGAAGTAGGACTTTAGAGATGATCCCTGCTGAATTTCTCTGCCTCAGCCTCTGAAACTGTGAGTTATCATAGAATCATAGAATCAGCCAGGTTGGAAGAGACCTCCAAGATCATCCAGTCCAACCTAGCACCCAGCCCCATCCAGTCAACTAGACCATGGCACTAAGTGCCATATCCAATCATGGATCCACACGGTATTAAGTCCGATGCAAATAAAACCTGCCAAAGTGTCTGTGGAGAGAGCTTCCAGGAGACAAAGAAGGTGGAGTGGATCTGTCTTAGCAGTGCAGGGAAAAAAGCCAAACTGCTGCTGTGCTCCCCAGCTCAGGGCAGCGAGCAGGACACTAGGATATGGTGATCCGAGAGCAGCCAGGTCTGGGTGCTGCTGGCAGCTCTCTCTCAAATGGACCTAAGAACTTGCTGGACTTGCAGACTGGTGGGGGAGCAGAATGAACTGTGCAAGAGCACGACTAGAGCGGAACTGCACAGCACGGTGTGAAGGCAGGAACTGCATGCTTTTGTCTTCACTCTATTTATAACCTTTTATAGAGATTGTGCCTGTTGCCATATACATACTGGGCATGAAGGATCCAGTCAACCACCAGCTGATTCCAGCATGTCAGCATACATGTGGAAAGGGCATTGCTGTTCCCTCTTCAAGCAAGGTGGGGGGGAAGCAGTCTTGCTTCTTCTTCCTCCATTACAAGATCATGGGATGTTAGTGTTTGGAAGGGACCCAAAGAGATCATCAACTCCAACCTCCCTGCCACAACAGGACCATACAATCTAGCTCAGGTCACACAGGAACACATCCAGACAGCCCTTGAAAGTTTCCAGATGTGCTAGTTTGAGCCTAGCTGGGATGTTTTGGTGAGAAGAACTAGATGATAGGCTGTAAAATGAAAACAATGGTGTCTACTTCCCTCACAGTCTTGCTGAGATGTATACAAAAGAAGAAAGGCAAAACAAAGATTAGGGCATTTGCTTCTTCTCTTCGCTGNTACACTGTAACTATCTGCTTGTAAATTGTGCCAGCTGTAAATATAAGCTTCATTCAAATTCCCAGAGCCGACTGAGTCTAGTCTGGGTAATTTCTAAAAGTGTGGGGGGCGGGGGACACCCAAACCATCACACCAGAGAAGGAGACTCCACAACCTCTCTGGGGAGTCCATTCCAGTGCTCTGTGACCCCTACAGTCAAGAAGTTGCCCCTTGTGTTGAGCTGGAACCTCCTGTGTTGCATCTTCCATCCATTGCTCCTTGTCCTACCCCAGGGAGCAAGTGAGCAGAGCCTGTCTCTCATCTCCTGACCTCCAGCTCCCAGGTATTTATAGACATTTATTAGATTTCCTCTCAGTCTTCTCTTCTCCAGACTAAACAGCCCCAGGTCCCTCAGCCTCTCCTCATCAGACAGTGTTCCAGTTCCCTAATCACCTTGTAGCCCTCCACTGGACTCTCTCCAGCAGATTCCTGTTCCTCTTAAACTGGAAAGCCCAACACTGAAGGCAGTACTCAAGATGAGGTTTCACCAGCACAGAGTAGAGGGGGAGGAGAACCTCTCTGGATCTGCTGGACACACTCTTCTCAATGCACCCCAGGTTCCCATTGGCCCTCTTGGCCACAAGTGCTCCAGGCCCCTAACCATCTTTACAGCCGTTCCTTGGACTCTCTCCAGTTGATCACAGTCCCTCTTAAACTAGGGAGCCCAGAACTGAAGGCAGTACTCAAAATGGGGGTCTCCTCCAGAGATGCGAGGAGGGGAAGAAGGGATTTGGAGTGCCGCACAACAAAGGGTCAACACTAGACCATGTCCCCAAATGCCAAGATAGCATGCCACTTAAACACCACCAGTGATGGTGACTCTACCATTGCCCTGGCCTGACCATTCCAATGTTTGATAACCCTTTCAATGAAGAAATATTTCCTAACACCCAGACTAAACCTCCCCGGACACAGTTTGCATCCATCTCCTCTAGTGCTGTCATTTGCCACCAAGGAGAAGAGGTTGTGCCCCTCCTCACTCCAACCTTCCCTCAGGTAGTTGTAGAGAGTGATAAGGTCTCCCTCCAGCCTCCTCTTCTCCAGACTGAACAACCCCAGCTCCCTCAGATGCTCCTTGATTACACACATTCCAAGAATCATAGAACGGTTTAGGTTGGAAGGGACCTCAAATATCATCCAGTTCCAAACCCCCTGCTGCAGGCAGGGACACCTCCCACTAGAACTGGTTGTTTGAGGCCTCATCCGGCTTAGCCTTGAACACCTCCAGGTAGGGAGCAGCCACAACCTCCCTGGGCAACCTGTGCCAGTGTCTTGCCACCCTCATTGGAAAGCACTTCTTCCTAACATCCAGTTGAAATCTCCCTTCTGCAGGTTTAAACCCATTCCTCCTTGTCCTGTCATTACAAGACCTTGTCAATAGTCCCTCCCCAGCCCTTCTGTAGCCCCCTTCAGATACTGGAAGGCTACTCCAAGGTCTCCTGGAAGCCTTCTCTTCTCCAGGCTGAAGAGCCCCAACTCTCATAGCCTGTCATCATAGGAGAGCTGCTCCAGCCCTCTGCGCCCCTCCTCACTCTGACCTTCCCTCAGGTAGT
Source organism: Tricholaema leucomelas (assembly GCA_013400475.1). Classification (NCBI taxonomy): domain Eukaryota; kingdom Metazoa; phylum Chordata; class Aves; order Piciformes; family Lybiidae; genus Tricholaema lacrymosa; species Tricholaema leucomelas. The sequence goes on along the minus strand of WAAF01014615.1, from coordinate 9,696 downwards.
TGTAGAGAGGGATAAGGTCTCCCCTCAAGCTCCTCTTCTCCAGACTGAGCAACCCCAGCCCCCAGCTCCCTCAAATGCAACTTGGTTACACACATTCCAAGAACCTCCAGGACTGCTTCTTGTCTAAATTGAAAGTTGCCCACAAGAATGAGGTCTAGTGATTCTGAGACCTTACTCCAGGCACCTGAACAACACAGCATCAACTTCCTCATCCTGGCTTGGCAGGGGGGCGTCATGATGAAGAAAATAAATCATTGGGCAAGCACTCTATGATAAGAACACAGTCTGAAACAGCCATTTACTGAAAAAAGGACAGATACAACAGCTTCCCTGGACAGGTATACACACCTTTTGTAGTCCTGTACTGTAGATGCCCTCAGTCTTACATAAAGGAGAGGAAAAAAATATTTCTTGGATGAATACATGCATAGAAGATACAAAAAGCCTACAGGAGCAACAAGGTTAAGACATTTAATGAGAGCAGGTCTTCAATAAAACCATTCATTTCCTTCCAGTTCAAGGAAGATACCTACCATAACCAGCTTGCTACCTCTTCTGACCCATAGGTCAGCAACTCAGACCAACTCAGTGTGGTCTGTTTTTGGAGTGTGAAAAAGAACTAAACCCCAAACATGTCAGATTTTCATCTATATAAACAGAATGAAGAAAACCCCCAAAACAAACCATAAAAAAAAAACATAAAAACCAACCAACCAAAAAAACCCAACCCCCAAAAAACAACCTCAAACCAACAAAACCCTAGGCAGATCTTCAAAACATTTTTTCCTGGCTGGGCAGATGAGAATTTAAGGCTCCACTGAATACATCAAGTGTACAGAAAGCTTCTGGAACAGGAATACTCCAGGTCAAAATTTAACTGCAACGCAACAGAATAAAAAAAAAATTCCTAAAAAAGGGATATTTTATCTCTAGTAGCATCTGAGAAAAAGAGAGTCCACACACTAAAAAGAGGTCAGAAGAAACAGGTTAAAAAAGATTCAGTCAAGTGTTTCTTTTATTACAAAATGACACTTGTTATTAGTTGCATACAACCACATCTACTGTCAGCATCTCACAGCTGCTCTCCTACAGGTAACAACTGCTGAACCTGCCTGCACTTATCCATAGGTTACTTTATATCCACTACAAGACAAGACATTAAGTAGCTGGAGCACATCCATAGGGTACTGAAGCTGCTGGAGGGTCAAGAGCAGAAGTCTTCTGAGGAGTGACTGAGGGAAAGGGCATTGTTTAGCCTGGAGAAAAGGAAGTTAAGAGATCTTAATGCTCACTAAAACTACTAAAAAAGAGGTTGTACAAGGCAGGGGGCAGTGTTCTCTCTCATGTAAGGAGCTATAGGACAAGAGGAAAGTTGTGCATGAGGAGGTTTAAGTTGCGTATTAGCACAAAATTCTTCACAGACAGTTGTAAAGCACAGGAATGGGCTCCCCAGGGAAGCGCTGGAGGTCCCATTCCTGCAGGGATTTAAGAGACATGTAGATAAGGTGCTTAGGGGCATGATTTAGTGGTGACCTGGCAATGCTAACAGTTGGACTCATTTAATTTAAAGATCTCTTGCAACCAAAACTTCCTACAATTTTATATCTGCAGTCATTATTGCACCATCAGATGTGACTGTTAGGAACCTCAACTAGCTAAGCAACAGCATGAGAAACTGGTTTAGTGCCTTATAAAAGGCTGGACTCAATGATCTTGAAGGTCTTTTCCAACCTGGTTAATTCCACGATTCTGTGAACTCATTTTTTTGAGAAATAAATCCTTTACTACACTTCTGTAATTAAGCTTTAACACATTTCTTGAACACACTTAGAGCTAACACCGGTAGCAGAAATGACCTGAGGTTACTCAGTACTCTGCCCTTCTCTTTCACTGCAATACCTCTCCACCAAGGGAACACAACACTGCATTTTAAACTAGTTGATGATCTTACTTAGTACTGCTTCGGAACAGCTTCAGAGCTTAGCACTCTTTTGTTCCTTGTTCAATTACTGCTGCTGGTCTGTCAGTGGGCTCTGTTTTCTCTCTGAGCTGTGCTTGTTCTTCAGCGACCTCCCAATGTATCGCCAGTACTTCCTTCGGATGGTGTCCTTTTCGTTGGCCAGGATTTCACACAGCTATGAAAGAAAATTTAAAGATTGGGCTGTTACACCAAAAGCTTAAAGAATCCTTCACTAAAAAGTGGATACAATATGCAGTTTAGTTCAGTACTAGAGATGCCTTAGCAACATTTGATTTATTTACCGTTATTTCCAAGTGCCCAACCACCTCAAACTGATGTTAACCCCAAGTGGCAGTCAGCCAGTCTGATATTGCACAAAAAAGTCGCCCCTTTACTGAGCTCTCATTAGACCCCACCTGGACTGTGTACAGTTCTGGAGCTCCCAACAGAAGAAGGATATGGAACTGTTGGAGTGAGTCCAGAGGAGGCCACAAAGATGCTCAGAGGGTTGGAACAGCTCTCCTATGAGGACAGGCTATGAGAGCTGGGGCTCTGCAGCCTGGAGAAGACTTCGAGGAGACCTCACAGTGGCCTTCCAGTATCTGAAGGAGGGCTACAGGAGGGCTGGAGTGGGACTATTAACAAGGTCTTTTAATGACAGGATGAGGAGGAATAGGTTTAAACTGTCAGAGGGGAGATTTAAACTGGATGTTAGGAAGAAGTGTTTTCCAGTGAGGGTGGTGAAACACTGGCACAGGTTATCCAGGGAGATTGTAGATGCTCCCTTGGAGGTGTCCAAGACCAGGCTGGATGAGGCCTTGAGCAACCTGTTCCAGTGGGAGGTGTCCCTATGAAGGAGGTTTGGAATTGAATGAACTTTGAGGTCACTTCAACCTAAACCATTATATGATTCTATAATTCCAGTTTCAACTGCTTTCCTATAACTCCTTTCCATGCCTATCACCTATAAATTGCAGCCTATTCAGCTTGTAGTATAATGCAGTATACTTGTGACTTCCTGACAAGTTTGATTGTCTTCTAGCAATCCAGTAGGCTGTAAATCACTTCATTCACAGCAGTGGGGGAATGTCATGCTCTTGAATCTTCACTACACTCAATGAGACAGGAGATATTTTGTTTATGATTTTTCTCTTAAGACTGCCCCAAAAGGATTCATGCAAGTCAGTAACCTCTTTCAACCTGTTAAAGCTTGTGCCACATAGGTAGATTCATAAATTCTGAGTTTTATTTTAATCTGGGTAAGCAGCAAGGCACAGCAGAAGTCAACTGTATTCACATGACATGCTGTGTAAAATTTATATGAACACTGCCTACAAATGTTCCAGTTAATTCCTTTTCATTATGCAGATGACATCACCTTACTCAGTGAACCAGGGCTGAGAAACAAGTGCTTTGATGCCTAAACTGATAAAGAAGTCACACTGAGTGAAAGAGCATAAAGGCACACGAATCTGGGAGGTTCTGCATTTGTTTACACTGATTTTGGAACAGAAAGGAAAGAAATTTAAGAACAATGCTGGAACAGAAAGACGCCAGGCAAGAAGTGCAGTTCTCATTACACTGAGTTCCAGACTGTCTCACAGTGAATGAAAAATGTTCTTATAAAAAAACCCACACTGCTAACTATGGCAAGGAGTTCTCCAAGCACAGGTAGATAAAGAATATTGCTAAAGTAATTTATTTTCTGTAGGAAATGGTGGCCAACATTCCACACTGACATTCCCATTGCCTGCTGGTCATTAAGCTAGTTCTGCCAGCTTTCTTACAGCTAAGAAATGCAAAAGTATCTTGAGATTGTTTAGACACAGACACACTGAAAAACAAGATTAACTCTACATTAAAGAAAGTGACTTCATGCTACAAAGTTACCACTTAACTGTTCAAATAACTCTTTTCTTCTGCATGCAATATTAGAAACCTTCCTTTACTACCCAGTGAAGAAAACTCAGTGATATTGTAACTGGGAAGTTATTTATCTATGAATTCATTAGAGCCCTGAGATTACTTGACATTCAAATTCAACTCCTCAGAGAGCTCCTGTGATCAAATAACCAGTTCCATGTAGAAAAATCAATCCCATTTTGCTGGAATACTAAAAAGCAAAAGATGCCATCCCTGAGAAGTAAAGCCAAGCTCTTCAAACTTACCTCCAACGCCTTGTTTAGTGTTTCTTCCTTGTTATCACACTGGTTTTCAAGCATATCTTCATATATGTCCACAAGAAAGGCAATGAGATAGGGTGAACTGTGGCTGGGCTGTAAATTCAACAGCTGCTCCAACAGATTTGGATACTTAGAAAGACCATAGTCCTGCAGAATCCTAGGAGAGAAATTTACAGGTTTGAAACACAATGGGGAATCCAGCATGAAGAAACACATTTTTCTTACAACTCCTTTATCTGGAGATCAGTTTTGAAATGAGGTTGCAAATGCAAGTAAGGCAGAGAGTAAGCAACATGCAGTCAATAATACAGCTCAATGTTGCAGTAAGCTACTATAGCGATGTTCAAATGAACAGAAATTAGACTAAAAGTGTTCTCATTACTTCCCACTCCAACTTCTTTCCAACCCAGTAACATTACAGGTCAAGGTTTTTAAAGCCTGAGAAATTCCTCCCACACAAACTACAGAGACAGGATCGGTGGAAAGTTACAGAGAAATTAGGTTAATATACTAACTCCTTGTGGAGGCCTCTGCCTGCCTGCTTAAGCACACAAGACTAGGATGAACAGCAGCAAGCTCTTCCCAATTAAGAGACAGGCATAAGACACCTCCTAAGGATACTCTCTTTGCTCCATAGAGAATTATGCCTCACCCTTTTAAATAGTTCCAAGCACTTTCATTATGTGGCACTGCTGTGATCATCTCAAGAGTGTATCTACAAGAAAAAGGTAACAGATCATGAACACAACCACTAACAATGCAGTTAGAGGTTATCTGAATGTGTGCAGATGCTGCCAAATACATCCTCTAGTCTGTAGGTCAGAAAACTTTCACAGATCATCTCAGCAGCATCATAGATCAGAAATGTCTCTCGAGTCTCAGAGAGGCAGACATTGTTTCATATTCAGAAGGGTTCAGTTTGCTGCATTTTATACAGTGATTTCATAGAATCATAGAATGGTTTAAGTTGAAGTGACCTCAAAGCTTGTCCAGGTCCAGCCACCCTGGCACAGGCAGGGACATCTCCCACTAGAACAGGCTGCTCAAGGCCTTATCCAACCTGGAATTGGACACCTCCAGAAAAGGAGCAGCCACAGCCTCCCTGGGCAACCTGTGCCAGTGTCTCACCACCCTCACCATAAAGAACTTCTTCCTAACAACCAGTTTAAATCTCCCCTCTGACAGTTTAAACCCATTCCTCCACATCCTGTCATTACAAGACCTTGTTAATAGCCCCTCCCCAGCCTTCCTGTAGGCTCTCTTCAAACATTGGAAGGCCACTGTGAGGTCTCCTCAAAGCCTTTTCTTCTCCAGGCTGCAGAGCCCTAACTCTCATAGCCTGTCCTCATAGCAGAGATGTTGAAGCCCTCTGAGCATCTCAGGGCCTCCTCTGGACTGGCTCAAACAGTTCCATATCCTTCCTGTGTTGGGGGCTCCAGAACTGCACACTGCTGCTTACGGCAGGGGGTTGGAACTGCATGATCTTTGTGGTCTTTTCCAACCTAAACCACTCTGTGATTCAGGTACTTGTCAGAGACAGTGGATATTGATAAAAAGTTCTGTAAGCAGTACTGAAATGAAACCCCCCAAACTCTAAACATTTTTGAAACTTCTGTTGCCACTTTGTTGAAGACTGAACTTATCAAGCAACAAGCAGCCCAACTACAGTTCTATAATGACATCTGGGAGGTCTGATCCAGTTATCTTGAACATAGCACCGTGTATAGCAGATTAAGAGACATGTCAGATCTCACCTCTGGAGAGAAAAATCCTGAAAATATCCATGCTTGGTCAGATTAATACAACTGCAGGAAAGTCATGAATCATAGAATCATAGAATGGTTTAGGTTGGAAGGGATCTCAAGGATCATCCAGCTCCAACCCCCCGCCATAGGCAGGGACACCTCCCACTAGAGCAGGCTGCTCAAGGCCTCATCCAGCCTGGCCTTAAACGCCTCCAGGGAGGAAGCATCCACAACCTCCCTGGGCAACCTGTGCCAGTGTCTCACCACCCTCACTGTAAAGAACTTCCTCCTAACATCCAGTCTAAATCTCCCCTCTTCCAGCTTAAACCCATTCCCCCTCGTCCTGACATTACCAGACCTTGTCAATAGTCCCTCCCCAGCCTTCCTGTAGGCTCCCTTCAGATACTGGAAAGCCACTCTAAGGTCTCCTCAAAGCCTTCTCTTCTCCAGGCTGCAGAGCCCCAACTCTCTCAGCCTGTCCTCATAGCAGAGCTGCTGCAGCCCTCTGAGCATCTTCGTGGCTCTCCTCTGGACTCGCTCCAGCAGTTCCATGTCCTTCTTGTGTTGGGGGCTCCAGAACTGCACACAGTACTCCAGGTGGGGTCTGAGGAGAGCAGAGTAAAGGGGGAGAATCCCCTCCCTTGCCCTGCTGGCCACACTGCTCTTGATGCAGCCCAGCACAGGGTTGCTGTCTGGGCTGCATGTGCACACTGCCGGCTCATGTTGAGCTCTTCGTCGACCCAGACCCCCAGGTCCTTTTCCTCAGGGCTGCTCTCAGCCATTCACCACCCAGCCTGTATCTGTGCCTGGGATTACACCGACCCAGGCGCAGAACCTTACACTTGGCCTTGTTACACGTCATGAGGTTGGCCTGGACCCACCTCTCCAGCCTGTCCAGGTCCCTCTGAAGTGGGAGTACAATTTACAGCAGCTTACAAAAACCATGAAAGGGTTGGAGACTGGGATCCTTTATAAGCAACGTTACCAATAGATCTATTCAGACATTCAGTCTTTCTTCTGAAAAGTAATTCTGAAAAAATGCAGCACTTTCTTTTCATAGCTTCTTCACTTTAGTTATGCAAATATATTTACCTACCAACCCTAATCAGCAATCTGAGATGTGAAAAACACAAAAGAAATTGTCCCTTAACATGGTCAGCAGTAAAATTTAAGTGGCTAGAAGCCCAGCTTGTCTTCAGTTAGAAACACACTTTGAAACAGTTTCAAAGCTCATTTTCCTCAAAACTAGTCACCCTGCACAGGTTGTGTCTTCTGCTGACCAGATACTCCTGAAAGTGCTTTCCTTTTCACTGCATCAAATTCTTCCCCAAAACAGTTTCTCTCCCTTATTATTACATCACTGTGGCCACTGTACTACTAAACCAGCAGTTTAGTACAACACTGAGAGTGCTTCTTTCAAGCTTTCTAGGGCTAAGATGCAGGACACTAGTGAACAGCATAACTTCTATGGTTCTAGTGTCATGATTTTCCTCTGTGTAGTTCCAGGCAAAAATATACACTACAGCTAATGGCCTATGAAAAGCCTGAAGTTTTGTTTACACAAAAACAAGCATGGTGGGAAAATATATTCCTAAGAATAGCTTGTCCAAGGTAAGCTATTCAAGACAGCGTTACTGAATAGATCTGTACATTCGACTCTGTCCCACATGACATCCTGGTCACCAAACTGGAAAAGCACAGACTGGATGGGTGGAGCACTCACTGGATAAGGAATTGGCTGGATGGTCGCATGCAGAGGGTGGTGATCAATGGCACAATGTCCACCTGGCGACCGGTGACAAGTGGTGTTCCTCAGGGGTCAGTGCTGGGACCAGTGCTCTTTAACATCTTTGTCAGTGATATGGACAGAGGAATTGAGTGCACCCTCAGCAAGTTTGCAGATGACACCAAGCTGTGTGGCACAGCTGACTTGCTGGAGGGCAGGGATGCCATTCAGAGGGACCTGGACAGGCTGGAGAGGTGGGCCCAGGCCAACCTCATGACGTTTAACAAGGCCAAGTGTAAGGTCCTGCACCTGGGTCGGTGCAATCCCAGGCACAGATACAGGCTGGGTGATGAATGGCTGGAGAGCAGCCCTGAGGAGAAGGACCTGGGGGTCTGGGTCGACGAGAAGCTCAACATGAGCCGGCAGTGTGCACATGCAGCCCAGACAGCCAACCGAGTGCTGGGCTGCATCAAGAGAAGTGTGGCCAGCAGGGCAAGGGAGGTGATTCTCCCCCTTTACTCTGCTCTCGTCAGACCCCACCTGGAGTACTGTGTGCAGTTCTGGAGCCCCCAATACAAGAAGGACATGGAACTGCTGGAGCGGGTCCAAAGGAGAGCCACGAAGATGATCAGAGGGCTGGAGCACCTCTGCTATGAGGACAGGCTGAGAGAGTTGGGGCTCTTCAGCCTGGAGAGGAGAAGGCTTCGAGGAGACCTTATAGTGGCCTTCCAGTATTTGAAGGGAGCCTACAGGAAGGCTGGGGAGGGACTATTTACACGGTCTAGTAATGTTAGGATGAGGGGGAATGGGTTTAAGCTGGAAGAGGGGAAATTTAGACTGGATGTTAGGAGGAAGTTCTTTACAGTGAGGGTGGTAAGGCACTGGAATGGGTTGCCCAGGGAGGTTGTGGATGCTTCCTCCCTGGAGGTGTTTAAGGTCAGGCTGGATGAGGCCTTGGGCGAGCTGCTCTAGTGGGAGGTGTCCCTGCCTGTGGCAGGGGGTTGGAGCTGGATGATCCTTGAGGTCCCTTCCAACCTAAACCATTCTATGATTCTATGATACACCAACACTGTGATCTGCAGTCCATGTAAGTTAGCCCAAAGACTGAACTAAAATCATGTAAGACAAGCCTGTGGGGACTGTCAAAGTATTCACTGGCTTTCATGTAATGGAGAATGCTTAGTGTTAGCATGAACAACATTACTAACTGGACTTCTCTGTCTAGGACTGCTGGATCATTGTAGCCAGTGGTGTTGAAAATTACAAAGTGACGTTGGTTCCAAACTGAGTTGTTTCTCACATCTTCTCTCAAAAGCTGGTCTACATACTCCAGTTCATTGTCCCATAATTTGAACTCCTACAGAAAAAGAAGGAAGAGAGAACATCACAATTTCAGTTTTTGGGGGTTTGCTTGTACGTGTGTATGTATTTATTCTTTTTGCTCCTAAGCTCTCTGGACACTGCATACAGAGACTTTCTTTGAACTTTGTGTTTACTTCAAAGAAAAACAAGGAAGCACACACTAGGAGCATGCTACACCATTCAGTTGCACACAATATTTCATGCTCCTAGCAGTGTGACAGAGGCAAGTTTATAGTAAATGCCTAACACATCAAAATGCAATTGTTTTTCTTCCTCCAGCCTTAAGAAACGAACTGCAGATTGTATTTAAGAAGCAGAACTTTACGAGTTCTGTACAAGTACCCTGATCATCAAGAATTCTGTGGATACTACACCTGAATAACCCATTGTCTGTGTTGCCACGCGTGGTAATTTTTGGCATCTTGGTTAAGAATGTCAGCTATGAACTCGAGCTCTTGGGAAGGATCCTGCAGCCACTCCACCAACACCCGTCTGTGATGCCTGGAGACAGGAGAAGGAAACTATTTTCAGAATACTGTAAAATTATTTTGTGAATGTGTGGTCTGCATTCAAACAGCAAACAGCAACTGTACTACTTAGGAAAAAAACCCACAAAGCCACTAGTTAAATACTTCAATTTAAGTATATCAAAACATTTAACCTGCCTCTGAGAAATATACAAAGTATACTTCACAGAATGGTTTAAGTTGGAAGGGACCT
>WAAF01014606.1:0-22528 GCA_013400475.1 Tricholaema leucomelas | reverse complement strand
GTGGGGGTGGGGAGGCTGCGGGGGGGTACATCCCCTGCCCCCCCCTGCCCCCTCTCTAATTCATCCACTTCCGGCAGTTCCAGGCTCCGCAGTGGCAGGGGATCTTGTGCTGGTCGTCCTCGAAGTCGAACTGGTAGTCGTAGGTGAGCTGCGGGGGAGGGGAGCGAGGAGTCACCCCCGGGGTACCCACTCAGCCTCCAGACCTCCCTTTCTCCACCCTTAGCCTCCCTCTCTCCGCCCCCAGCCTCCTGTCCTCCACCTTTGCCTCCCTCTCTCCACCCTTAGCTGCCTTCCCTTCACCCCCAGGCTCCCTTTCTCCATCCTTCACCTCCTTTTCTTCACCCCCAGGCTCCCTCTCTCCACCCTTCACCTCCCTCTCTCCATCCCCAGTCTCCCTTTCTCCACCTTTCACCTCCCTTTCCTCCACTCCCAGCCTCTCTCTCCACTTCCAGCCTCCCTCTCTCCATTTCCAGCCTTCTTACCTCCACCTTTGCCTCCTTCTCTCCACCCTTAGCTTCCTTCCCTTCACCCCCAGGCTCCCTCTCTCCACCCTTCACCTCCCTCTATCCATCCCCAGCTTCCCTCTCTCCACTTCCAGCCTCCCTCTCTCCATTTCCAGCCTTCTTACCTCCACCTTTGCCTCCTTCTCTCCACCCTTAGCTTCCTTCCCTTCACCCCCAGGCTCCCTCTCTCCACCCTTCACCTCCCTCTATCCATCCCCAGCTTCCCTCTCTCCACTTCCAGCCTCCCTCTCTCTACTCCAGCCTTCTTTCCTCCACCTTTGCCTCCTTCTCTCCACCTCAGCCCTCTCCTTTCCTCCACCTCCTCTTCCTCCATCCCCACCCCCTCCTTTTCCTCCACCTGCAGCCCCTCCTCTTCCTCCCCCTCCCCCCCCTCCTCTTCCTCCCNNNNGGGGGGGCTCAGCTGCTGCTTCTCTAGGACGGGGTGGGGGTGTCCCATCCCCTCCCCAAAGCCCCCCTCCCCGGGTGGCTCACCTGGCAGGGCCTCCCGTCAGGGTGGCGTCGATGACGTGCTCGTTGTTGATGCGGAACATGTAGATGCCTCGGTTCTGAGGGAGGGGGAGAAGGTGTCAGAGACCTCCCCCCACGGCCCTCCAGAGCAGCCAATGTCCCACCAAGGAACTCAGGCTCCCACCAGAGACCTCCTCCACACCTCAGCGGCACCCTCCACGTTCCATCGGAGACCTTTCGGCAGCTCCCCACAGCTCCCAATGTTCCCACTGGAACCTTCAGTGTCCTACCAGGACCACCTCACGTCCCACCAAAGAACCAAATGTTCCACCAGAGACCCTTCCACGTCTCACCAGAGCCTTCAATGTCTCATTAGAACCACCAAATGTCCCACCAGAGACCCTTCCACGTCTCACCAGAGCCTTCAATGTCTCATTAGAACCACCAAATGTTCCACCAGAGACCCCTCTGCACCTCCCCCACAGCAATCAGTATCTCACCAGGACCCTCAGTGTCCTACCAGGACCACTTCACGTCCCACCAAGGCACCAAATGTCCCACCAGAGACCCCTCCACATCTCAGTGAAGCCCTCAAACTCCCACCAAGGCACACAGTGTCCTACCAGAGATCCTTCCACATCCCACCAAGGCACTACACATCCCACCAGAGCCCACTCCACAGCTCCCCAGCACCCTCAGTGTCCTATCAGAGCTGTGTCCCACCAGAGCCCCTCCACCTCTCCTCAGCCCCCTCAGCACCCCACCAGAGCCCACTCCACAGCTCCCCAGCACCCTCAGTGTCCTATCAGAGCTGTGTCCCACCAGAGCCCCTCCACCTCTCCTCAGCCCCCTCAGCACCCCACCAGAGCCCACTCCACAGCTCCCCAGCACCCTCAGTGTCCTATCAGAGCTGTGTCCCACCAGAGCCCCTCCACCTCTCCTCAGCCCCCTCAGCACCCCACCAGAGCCCACTCCACAGCTCCCCAGCACCCTCAGTGTCCTATCAGAGCTGTGTCCCACCAGAGCCCCTCCACCTCTCCTCAGCCCCCTCAGCACCCCACCAGAGCCCACTCCACAGCTCCCCAGCACCCTCAGTGTCCTATCAGAGCTGTGTCCCACCAGAGCCCCTCCACCTCTCCTCAGCCCCCTCAGCACCCCACCAGAGCCCACTCCACAGCTCCCCAGCACCCTCAGTGTCCTATCAGAGCTGTGTCCCACCAGAGCCCCTCCACCTCTCCTCAGCCCCCTCAGCACCCCACCAGAGCCCACTCCACAGCTCCCCAGCACCCTCAGTGTCCTATCAGAGCTGTGTCCCACCAGAGCCCCCTCCACGCCTCCCCAGCCCCCTCCGCGCCCCACCCTGTGGCTGCCCACCTGCTCCTCGTAGACCTTCTCGCGGCGGTTGGCCACCTCGTTGCGGATGATGGTGCCGATGTACTCGATGACCATGGTGTGCTTCTCGATGTCCTTGGCGGCGTAGAGCCCCAGCCCCTGGATGCGGCTCCGCGCCAGGTAGACGTTGTTCTTCCACTCGGTCTTCAGGCGCCGGTACTGGGAGGACTTGGAGTGCACAAACTGCTTGCTGTAGGGGGTGTTGGTCTCGCCCGTGAAGGTGCTCTGGTAGGCCTTGGACATGCTGGTGCTGTTCAGGGTGTGGGGCCTGGGTGGGGATGGGGGGAGAGGAAGGGGCAGAGAGGCTCAGGTCCCGAGGGATCCGTCCCGGAGCTCCTGCCCGGGGGGGGCTCAGCTCTCCGGCTGGGTCCTGGCTCCAGCGGGGCAGAGCCTCAGCCCTTCCCAGGGAGTCTGGATCTCACTGTGGCTCCCAGCCCTCTCTGTGGATCCAGTGGATCCCAGTCCTCCCTGTGGATCTGCTGGACCCCGGCCCTCTCAGTGGATCCACTGGATCCTGGCCCTCTCCATGGATCCAGTGGATCCCAGTCCTCTATGTGGACCCACTGGATCCTGGCCCTCCCTGTGGATCTGCTGGATCCTGGAGCTTTCAATGGATCCTGCCCCCCACCCCAAGCAGATCTACTTATCTAGTTGACCCCAATTTTCCCAGTGGATCCCAGTCCTCCCCATGAATCCAGTGGATCATGGCTCTTCCAATGGATCTTGTCTCTCTCTTCTCCCCCCAGCAGATCCAGTTGATTCCAGTTTTCTCAGTGGATCCCAGCCCTCCCCATGAATCCAGTGGATCAGGGCTCTTCCAATGGATCTCATCACTCTCTCCCCCCGCCTCCCCCCAGCAGATCCAGTTGATCCCAGTTTTCCCAGCAGAGCCCACCTCTCCCAGTAGACCCCAACTTTCCCAGTGGATCCCAACTTTTCCACTGGATCCCAGCTCTCCCAGTGCATCCAGTGGATTCCCCCATCCCTCACAGGATCCCAGCCCTCCCAGTGGACCCCAGCACTCCCAATTGATCCCAGCTCTCCCGCTGGATCCAGTGGATCCCAGTTCTACCAGTGGATCCAGGAGATTGCACCTCTCCTGGAGGATCCTGACTCTCCCAGTGGATCACGTGAATCCCACCATTCCCAGTAGATCCTGCATCTCCCACTGGATCCCACGGATCCCAGCAGCTCCTGCCCCCCCCAGTGGATCCAGTGGACCCCAACCCCCTACGTGGATCCACTTGATCCCCATTCTCTCCGAGAACTTCAATTCTCACAATGGATACAGCAGATCCTTTCTCCCCCAACAGATCACAATCCTCACAATGGGTCCTACGGATCCATTCTCCCCCAGCAGATCCCACCTCTTGCAACGGACCAAACAGATCCTGCCTCCCCCCAGCGGATCCCATCTCTCACAACGGATCCAGTGGATCCAGTCTCTCTCCAGCAGTTTCCCTCTCACACAACGGATCCAGTGGATCCCCTCTGATGCAGTGGATCCCATCTCTGCCAGCAGGCGCCAGCTCACCGCTTGTAGTGGGTGAGGATCTTGGGCTCGGCGCGGGCGCAGCCGGTGGGGTTGATCATCAGGGGCAGCTCCATCAGCGGGTGGCGCCCGTAGCGGAACAGGTAGTTCTGGCAGCTCTCCACGCCGGGCAGCTGCCAAGCAGAGGCGCCAGGGCTTGAGTCGGCACCGCCCAGGCCGCCCCAGCCCCTTCCCCGTCGGGCAGAGGAGATTATCCCCAGCCAAGGCCCCAGGCCCCGTCCCTACCGACTCGGCGATGCGCAGCACCGCGTGCACCGTGAGGCCGAAGAGCTCCTCGCCCTTCAGGTACTCGGGGAAGAGCCGCAGCATGTCGGCCTCCTTCCTCATCATCGCCACCGGCTCGATGATCCGGTTCCAGACGGCTGCGGAGGGAAGGCAGGGGTGGAGATGGGCACCTCCTGGGCACACTGCCTGGCGTGGGCAGCCAGGCTCAAGCTACCCTGGGACCTCCTGTTGCCCTCCCTCGGCCTGGGGTGGTTCTGCCCCTGGCCTGCTGTAGTTTGGCCATGAGAAAGATGGATGGAGGAGGAGGGCAGGGGACAGAGAAAGGCAGAGGACAGAGAAGGAGATGGAAGAGGATGAGGTAAAAGACAGGGGATGGAGGATAGCAGAGCAGGGAGAAGCAGGACAAGGACAGCAGCTCAAGGAGAAAGAGGAGAACAGGGAATGGAGAAGGAGAGGAGATGGAATAGGAGATGGAGAGCAGAGGATGGAGGACCATGGATGGAGGAGGAGGTGGAAGACCATGGGTGGAGGAGGAGGTGAAGGACCATGGATGGAGGAGGAGATGGTAGGACCATGGATGGAGGACAAAAACCACAGACACAGGAGGAGGTGGACAACAGCAGAACACATCAGAGCCAGCTGAAGACAGCAGTCCATAGAAGAGGAAGAGCAGAAGAGCAAACCACAGAGGAGAAACCTCAACCCAAGCCAACCCTTCCCCAAACTCCTCCTTCCCAACTCACCCCAACTCACCTCACCCCAACCCAACTCAACTCACCTCAATTCACTCCAACTCAACTCAACCCAACCCAACCCAACTCAACCAGACCCAACTCGACCCAATCCAACTTGATCCAACCCAAACCATCCCAATTCAACCCAACCCAGCTCAACTCAACCCAATTCAACCCAACTCAACCTAACCCAACTCAACCCAACACAACCCAACACAACTCAACCCAACCCAACCTAACTCAACCCAACTCAACTCAATCCAACCCAACTCAAGCCAACCCAAGTCAACTCAACCCTATTCAATCCAACCCAACCCAACTCAACACAATCCAACACAACTCAACCCGACACAACTCAAGTCAACCCGACACAACCCAACCCAACTCACTCCAACCCAACCCAACTCGACTCAATCCAACTCAACCCAACCCAACCCAACCTTGAGGCGAGGAGTCAGTGAAGACCAAATCCTCCAGGCCCTGCTCGATGACCTGCACCACGAACTCCGGGCGCCCGTTGTTGTCGCAGATGGTGCAGCGGTAACAGCAGCGCCTGTTGTTGGTCCTCAGGCTCCAGTAGATGCGAGTGGCCTCGTAACCAACCGGGTAGAGAGCGGTGACGCTGTGGAAATCTGCCATCTGATGTGGCAACAGCTGCCCGATGGCATGGAAGACCAAACCCCCGACCCGGAACATGTGAAGCCGTTCCCCGCGTTGGATGATGCTGGCGATTTGCTTCACCTCGTCCCGTTCGATGTAGACGCGGCGGAAGACGGTGAAGCTGCTCAGCTCCTGCTCGCAAGGCCCCTTCAGTTTGTGCAGGGGGCACAGCATGGTCTTGTCCTTGAAGAACATGCACTTGGCGCGGATGGCGCAGGCGAAGTGGTAGACGCTGGGGCAGCGGATGCGGTTGCAGCTGTTGGTGGCTCCGGTTTTCTGGCAGAGGGAGCATTTGGTCAGCAAACCCCGGTGCAAAGCCACCTCCACGTTGATCAGGGCCCCGCCTTGAGTTTCGTAAACCTCGGTGGACCACAGGGCACAGTTCAGGTGGACCCAAAGGTCCAGGTCGAGGTTGAGCAGGCGAGCGGGGCCGTCAGTGGCGCCGTCGCCTTCCTCGTGGCAGAAGCAGCACTTGCGCAGGTCCCGCGGCACCTTCTCGGGCCGCAGGGTGGTGCCAAGCCTGTCGATGAACTCGGCGATCTCTTTGTCCCCGTCCCTCTTGGCACCTCCCTTCTGGATGGTCACCAGGAACCGCAGCCGTTTCCACCTCACTCCTTTCCACTTCTTCAGCCGCGGCCTGGCCTCGTCCCCGTCCTCAGGCGGCCGCGAGCGCGGCTTGAAGCGAGGCGGCGAGTGGGGGGCTGCGGCCCCTTCCTCCTGGGGGGTCGGGGAAGGGGCTGGGGGGGGGGGGGGGGGGGGGGCTGGGGTTGCCTCGTGGGCTGCCTCGGGGTCAGGGACTCTGGCAGCCTCAGTGGGGCTGGATGGGGAGGGGACAGAGGGGGACAGCGGCGGGGAGGGCTCCTGGGGCATGACGGAGAGCTGCCGCACGTCCAGGTTGGAGACGTTGTTGACGTAGCAGTGGTGCAGGCTCTTCTCTGGGGCAGGGCTCTCCTGGGGGGCAAGAAAGAGGGGATATGGGGCAGAGAGTCCCAGGGGTGGGGACAGGGCTCAGGGAGTTGCAGGGGTGGGGACAGGGCTCAGAGAGTCACAGGGATGGAGACAGAGCTCAGGGAGTCGCAGGGATGGGGACCGGGCTCAGAGAGTCACAGAGATGGAGACAGGGCTCAGGGAGTCACAGGAATAGGGACAGGGCTCAGAGAGTTGCAGGGATGGGGACAGGGCTCAAGGAGTCACAGGGATGGGGACAGGACTCAGGGAGTCACAGGGATGGGGACAGGACTCAGGCAGTTGCAAGGATGGGGACAGGGCCCAGGGAGTCACAGGAATAGGGACACGGCTCAAGGAGTTGCAGGGGTGGGGACAGGGCTCAGAGGGTCGCAGGGGTGGGGACACAGCTCGCAGCTGACCTGGCGGAGCAGGGTCAGAAGGTCCAGTTCACCCTTCAGGCTGTAGCCTGGCAGCACCGCATCGAACTGCTTCAGCCACTCCGAGCTGCTGTCAGGCACCTTCCCTGCCTTCTCCTTCCCACCAAGCATCCCTAGGAGACACAAAGCAACCCATCAAAGGGTGCCAAGCCTGGGCACGTGAGGTGCCCAGCCTGGGGCCGCTGGGGCACAAGGCAGATGCTCACCAGCCACATCTGTCTCCACCTTCTTGGCCTCCACCACGGCCGCCCGCACGGGGCCGTCCGGGAAGAGCACCTCGTAGGAGCTGGGGATCTTCACGCTCAGCAGCTCAGCCATGGCCACCATCACCCCGTTGAGGTTCTGCAGGAGGAGAAGAGGACAGGATGTGTCCAGGGGACACAAAATGCCACCACATGGGAGTCAACCCAAGGGTCTCACCTCATGCCATGCCCTTGCTCACCTTGGCGGCCGCGGCGGACACGGTCAGCATGACGGAGACCTCGCTGCTCTTACCCTTCTCCCACGGGGCACCTGAGCCTGCTGCCCCCACCTTGCCAGGGGGCCCCCCAAAGGCCTCCACGGCCTCATAGGGCTTGGTGTCGGGGAACACTGATGTGGGGAAAGGATGGGGAGGGGGTCAGAGCTGCGCAGACCCAGGCCCACCAACAAAGCCACTCATGAAGCCGCTCAGCTGCCCCAGACCTCTGCAGAGATGCTGCTAGGAACTCATCAGCTATTGGGGGTCAGACACTGGGGGGAAGGCACAGGGACCCCAGAACCAACAAGGAACCCTCGAGGGAGCATCTGGAGGACCCTCAGGAATGGGCCAGCCCCAAAAGGTGAGGTCACGCTCCAGGTTCTGCTGCCCAGATGCAATGCACCCCACGGACCCCTGCCCCTCTGCCCACGCTCCTCAAGGACCCTTCTCTTGGTTCACCATCCCTTACCAACCCACCCAGCCAGTGACCCCCTCCTGTGCCACCCAAATACTACACAGACACCCCCCACCCGATTTTGGTGCCCTGCAGACCCTCTCCTCACCCTACCTTACCCTCACCCAATCTCTCTACCCCCCAGACCTCCTCATTCTTGCTCTCTGCACCCCAGAGACCCCCTCCCTGCCCTACTTTACCCTTCCCTGGTCCGCATACTCCACCGGCACCCCCAGCCTGCCCCACACATGCCACAGATGCCCTCCCCCCTGCCCTGGTGCCCACCCCAGACTAGTGCAGCCCACCTGGGATGCTGGCCCTGGGGATGATGGGGATGATGGGGGACAGGACTCGCTCCTCCAGCTCCGGCTTGGCCTCGCTGAGCAGGGGGAAGCGCAGCAGCTCCTCGCCCAGGACGCTCTCGGGGGACGAGGCAGGGACGATGCTGTCGGGGGAGTCGCTTTCATCATCGCTCTCCATCCTGGGGGGAGAGTGGGGGTCACAGAGGGGTTGGGCTGCTGCCAGCCAGAGGAGGGTTGATGGCACCCGTGGAGGTTTCGTGGTGACTTGGTAGCTCACCTGACATCCTCGGTCTGGTTGTGGGGAGGGGTAGGGAGAGCTGCCAGCAGGTCCAGGCTCTTTACTTCTACAGGTGGTGTGTCTGTGGGTAAAGGAAGGGTGGCACGGGAAGGGTGGGTGGCACAGGTGTCAGATGGGTGGCATAGGTGTCATAGAGCAGGATTCATACACTGATGGAATGGTTTGGGTTGGAAATGACCTTGAAGATCATCCAGTTCCAACCCCCTGCCATAGGCAGGGATCCCTCCCACCAGCCCAAGTTGCTCAAGGCCTCATCCAGCCTGACCTTAAACACCTCCAGGGAGGGGGCATCCCTCTGGGCAACCTGTGCCAGTGTCTCTCCAACTTCACTCTCAAGAATTTCCTTCTCTCTGCTCTCAATCTCCTCTTTTCCAGCTCAAAGCCACTGCCCCCTCACCCTGGCACTCCAAGGATGGGCATCACAGGTTGGGCTTGGGTGTGACAAAGTGGCCACAGGGCCTCAGCCCCACCCCTGTGCCAATCAGCCTCACCTTTCTGCCCATGTGGCTCCCGGGCCGGGTCACCGTCCTTGGGCTGCTCCCCCAGCTCCTCGGGGGCTGTGACACCGTTCACCATCTTCTGCTGCACAGAGGGTGGCGGCGTGGGGGGCAGCGACGAGGGCGGCGTGGGTGGGTTGCTGAGGTTGTTCTGCCAAGGTGGGGGGGGGGCACACAAGAGAGCAGAGTGAGAACGAGGACCCCTGCGTGAGGAGCGGGGAAGGTGAGGGGGGGGAGGCATAAAGGCCAGAAGCCCACCTTGGTGAGCAGCTGGGAGTAGTAGTCGGGGACGCTGTCGAGCACGGCGCTGCCGAAGGCTCCCCGCAGCTGGCTCTTGCCGTTGATGGGGCTGCTGCCGAAGGGGGCGAAGAGGCTGAAGTTGGCCGTGATGGTTGGCTCGGTCAAAGGCAGCAGCGACAGCTCCTGGGCACGGAGAGGGTGAGGAGGGCACGGAGATGAAAGGCAATCCCACTCCTCCTACCCCTCCCCAAACCCCCCCACCCCCGCGCCCCGGCCCGCAGCAGCCGTACCTGTTTCAGCTGCTTCATGAGGGCATCGCCGGGCCGCAGCCCTTCGTCCTTCCGCAGCTTCTTGCGGGACGCTGGCAGCCGCTCGTTGCCCTTCTGGACCCGTTTGGGCTTGGTGGGTGCAGGCTTCCTGGCGATGGAAGGGTCCTGGGCAAGGAGAGAGGAGCGGGAGCTGTGCTGAGCTCGGCCCCGCAGCCGTGGCCCCGCAGCTCCCCGCTCTGCCCCTTGGCACTCGGCTCACCTCCCGGCCCAGCAGCAGCGACTGCGCCCGCGGCTCGCCGCCGGTGCCCCCCCGGTTCTCCGTGTGCCCGTTAAGCTCGCCCGGGCTCTGCGCCGACAGCTGCACGTTCTTGGCCCTCAGCAGCTTCTGCAGCAGGAGGTGCCCAGCCTCGGAGCGGCTGCCAGGTGCCAGCAGGTTGTTGGCTTGGCCAGTGCCAGAGTCTCCGTTGGCCTCCGGTTTGGCGGCCTCGTCTCCATCCAACTCGCACGATGCCGGTGCCGGTGCCGATGCCGGTGTCGCCTCCTCCTTCGGTTCCTGCTTCACCAGCACCTGGGAGGCATCACCTGCCGTGGGGGCCCCCTCTGCAGCAGCCCCATTGATGTGGGTCTCGCTGGGGTCTGCCGAGTCTGTGCTGGGTGCCTCAGAGTCCCAGGGGCCGTGTGCCGGGTCAGGGAGGGTGCTACCGGGCGTGGGCGTCAGCCCCTGCTCCGTGGGTGCCAGGGGGCTGGGGACCGAGGCTGGCACCCCCGGTGACGTCTTCTTTGGCTCTTGGGGGCTCTGCTCGGGGCTAGCCAGGTGTTGGGGGGCACAGCCCAGGGGAGAGGGGGCTGACGGCATGGGGAGCCGGACGAGACCGGGCTGGGGTCCGCGGGCAGCCAGGGCTGCCTGCACCAGCTCTGCCAGGGGCTGCTGCTGGGGGGGTTGCCCCGGTAGTGCCCGTCCCTGCTCTGTGCCAAAGCCGGGTTGAGGCTCTGCCGGGGCACCCGGCCGCGGCTGGAAGTGGGGTCCCAACGGGCGAGGGGGCTGGCGGGCTGGGGAGCCGTAGTCCGGGGCCTGCCCGGGGAAGGGGCCGGGGGGTCGCAGCGCCTGGCCCTGCTGCAGCAGATTCTGCTGGTGCCGCTGCACCAGGAGGGCCTGGAGCTGCTGCTGCTGCTGCGGCGTCAAGTGCCGCAGCTGCGGGTTCTTGGCCAGGACCCCCTGGAGCTGCGCCCGGATCTGACCCATCATCGGTCCCGGCACCTGCCCCAAGAGACCCGGTGGCACCGTGCCCGGCGACTGCCCCGCTTTGTGCTGCCCGGGGCTCTGCAGCCGCGGGGGCTGCGGCTGGCCCTGCAAGGAGCCCGGCGGCCCCTTGCCAGGCTGCTCCGGTGCCCGCGGTGCCTGTGGCAGCACCATACCCTGCGCCTGACCCGTCCCACAGCCCAGCGGTGGCTCTGCCACCCCGGTGGTGTCCCCGAGCTGCTGCGACAGCTCGGGGCGGGCAGCAGAGCTAAGCAGGGTGCCCGTCTGCCCAGGGGCTGCCCGCAAGGCCGGCTGCGGGGAGGCCAAAAGGAGCTGCTGGCCCTGCCCCAGCTCAGCCTGGTGTTTGGGGGCTGGGGGCTCAGGACCACCCAGTCCCGGGGGGTTAAGGGCTCCCTGCTGCTCCTGGGCCCCCCCGTGCAGCTGCCCCCCGCTCTCGTTGCCCTCGGCAGGCAGGGCACTGCCATCCACCCCCGCTGCGGGCTGGTCCTTGGCAGCCAGGACAGGGGGGGTCGGCTGCATTCCCTGACTCAGGTGCAGCACGGAGGGGGCCTGGCCCCCCACCCCATGCTGCGGAAAGTGCTGGATCGAGGCCTGCCCCTGGCCCAGCCCCAGGAGTCCGGGCTGGGTGCCCGCCGAGTTCTGCTGCTGCTGCTGCTGCTGCTGCGGGGCCAGCAGTGCCCGCGACTGCCCCAGCTGCTGGGACAGGACGAGACGGTGGCCAAGCATCCCCGGAGTCTGCGGTGCCAACTGGGGCGAGCCCAGTACCCGCTGCTGGTGGGGAGCCAGGAGAACCTGGCGCTGCTGGGGCTGGGGGTGACCCAGCACTGGCTGGTGCTGCAGCCCCGGGCCCTGCGTGTGGCCAAGCAAACCTGACTGCTGCTGCTGCTGCTGCTGCGGTGAGAGCTGCTGCACCAGCAGGCTTTGCTGGCTGCCCATCAGCCCCGGTTGCTTTGGCACCATTGGCTGCCCCACGGTGCCTGGCTGTGGGGCTGGGGCTGGTTGTTGCTGCTGCCCCAGCAAGCTGGGTTGCCCCACCATGGCTGTTGGTTGTTGCATGGAGCCTTGACCCATTGTGCCAGGCTGCTGCTGCTGCTGCTGCAGCGAGGTCTGTGCCATCACGCCAGGCAGCGAGCTTTGCCCCATCACCCCTGGCTGCTGCATGGCTCCTTGGCCCAGCACTCCTGCCTGCTGCAGTGATGTCTGTGCCATGATGCCCTGTGGCTGCAGCGAGGTCTGGGCCATCACCCCTGGCTGTTGCATGGCTGCCTGTGCCATCACTCCGGGCTGCTGCATGGCTGTCTGTGCCATCACCCCAGGCTGCTGCATCGCCGGCGCCTGTGCCATCACCCCGGGCTGCTGCATGGCTGCCTGTGCCATCACCCCAGGCTGCTGCATCGACGGCGCCTGTGCCATCACCCCGGGCTGCTGCATGGCTGCCTGTGCCATCACCCCCTGCTGCTGCTGCTGCTGCTGCTGCAGTGACACTTGTCCCAGCATGTTCTGCTGCTGCAGCTTCTGTGCCAGCTGCATCCTCTGCAGCTGCCTCTCCTGCATCAGGCGGCTGTCGGCTGCCAGCCCGCGCAGAGCTGGGTTGCCACCGAAGAAGGTGTTGGAGGTGCCAGGCGCGGGGGCGCTGCCCACCCCTTGCTGGCCCATGAAGGACAGGCCTTGCTGCACGGCCATGGGCACACCGCCCTGGGGCAGTCGCAGGCCCCCAGCCTGTCCTGTTTGTTGGCCCAGACCTTGAGCTGCCACCACGGTGCCTGCAGGCTGCTGGACGCCGCCGTGTGCCGAGAGCAGCTGCCCAGGGAGCTTGGACATGAGGCGAGGGCTCTGCGAGGGGCTCAGTGCCATGACGGCCGAGGCCTGGTGCTGGTGCTGCTGCTGCTTGCTGCGGTACTCGGCCATGAGATTGGTGTGCTCCTTCTGCTGCTTCCGCACCTGCCGGGCACACGGGCACAGGGTTGGCACCAGCGATGGCACGGGGATGGCACACTAGCACTGGGGGACATTGGGTTTGCACTGGAGAGACCACATCTACACTGGCAATGGCACGGTGTTGGTGCCAAGGATGGCACATCTGCACCGGGGACACGATGTCTGCACGAGGGATGGCACATCTGCAGTGTGGGTACCGCACGGGTGGGTGGAGGGCACAGAGGTAGTGCCAGGATGCCACATTTACAGTGGGGACATCGTATTTGCACCTGGGATGGCACAGTGGTAATGGCAGGATGTCACATTCACACTGGAGATGGCACAGTGGTAGTGCCAGGATGCCACATTTACATTAG
Source organism: Tricholaema leucomelas (assembly GCA_013400475.1). Taxonomy (NCBI): domain Eukaryota; kingdom Metazoa; phylum Chordata; class Aves; order Piciformes; family Lybiidae; genus Tricholaema lacrymosa; species Tricholaema leucomelas. The sequence continues at coordinate 9,534 of WAAF01014606.1, read as the reverse complement.
GGACATATTTGCAATGGGCATGGCACAGAGGTAGTGCCAGGATGTCAGATTCACACTAAGGACACCACATCTGCACTGGGGATGGCACAGAGGTAGTGCCAGGATGTCAGATTCACACTAAGGACACCACATTTGCATTGGAGATGGCACAGAGGTAGTGCCAGGATGTCAGATTCACACTAAGGACACCACATCTGCACTGGGGATGGCACAGAGGTAGTGCCAAGATGTCAGATTCACAATGGGGACACCACATCTGCACTGGGGATGGCACAGAGGTAGTGCCAGGATGTCAGATTCACACCGAGGACACCACATCTGCACTGGGGATGGCACAGAGGTAGTGCCAGGATGTCAGATTCACACTAAGGACACCACATCTGCACTGGGGATGGCACAGAGGTAGTGCCAGGATGTCAGATTCACACTAAGGACACCACATCTGCACTGGGGATGGCACAGAGGTAGTGCCAGGATGTCAGATTCACACCGAGGACACCATATCTGCACTGGGGATGGCACAGAGGTAGTGCCAGGATGTCAGATTCACAATGGGGACACCACATCTGCCCTGGGGATGGCACAGAGGTAGTGCCAAGATGTCAGATTCACACCGAGGACACCACATCTGCCCTGGGAATGGCATCACACTGGTGCCAGCAACACCACATCTGCACTGGGGTGGGAGGGAGGGGGCACACCGTGCCAGCACCAGGGACGTGCCACCCACCCAGCCACCCACGGGGTAGGGGAGCTGTGTGTGTCCATCCCTGCTTTTACCTGGTCCAGCTGCTTCTGGATCTTGCTCTGCTGCTCTGTCACCAGCTTCAGCTTCTCAGCGTCGGCCTCGGGGAACTCCCTCCCTGCCTTCTTGGCCGTGCGCTGCTTGGCACACAGAGCCTTGCGCGACTTGCGGTGGGCACCGATCTGCTCCTCCAGCACCTTCAGCTGCATCTGCAGCAGCTGCTGGGTGTGGAACAGCCACTCCTCGTACTGCCGCTGGTCAGCCTCGTCTGCAGGAGCGGGCAGAGGGGCAGGGTTCAGCAGGGAGAGTGGGCAGAGGGCAGAGGGCTGGGTGGGGGGCGGTGGGATCGGATCGGTGGTGGGCAGAGGGCTCAGAGAGAGCAGAGAATGGGCCTGGGGCAGGCAGCAGGCAGACAGCCCCTGAGGGAAGTGGGCAGAGGGCTCAGGGAGAGCAGAGAAAGGGCAGAGAAGGGGGCAGCAAGCAGCGAGCCCCTGAGGAAAGTGGGCTCAGGGCAGAGGGCCCAGAGGGAAGTGGCAGAGGGCTTGGGGACAGCAGAGAATGGGCTCAGGAGGGCAGCAGGCTTGGGGCAGCAAGCAGAGGGCGCAGGGGCAAGCAGGGACCCTGGCTGCAGATTGAGCCCTGCTCAGCCCAGTGGGTGTGGGCAGGGCTGGCACTGGAGGGGTACTCACTGATAACACCCTGGGCAAAGGTGGGTGGGTTGGGGCGAGCCTGGGTCGGGTCGGTGCCACTTCGCTCCTGGCAGAGAGGGAGAGAGTTGGGGACCTGTGATGGGGGTCTGGAACCTCCTTCTCTGAAGAGCTTCCAACCCCATCTGGGCATTGGCATTCTGAGCAGGCTGCCAGGGGTGACCCTGCTGGAGCAGGGTGGGGCTGGAGTGGGTGAAGCTCCAGAGGTCTTTTCCAACCCCCACCCCCTGGCACCATGCCAGGACTCAGGGATTCACTCCTCAGCCTTGTGAGAACTGGCACTGTTTAGTCTGATGGAGTCCCCACCCCTGGAGGTGCCCAGGGGATGTGTGGGCACAGCCTCAGGGCCCAGTTGCTGGACTTGGTGCCCCTTGGAGACCTTTTCCAACCCAAACAATTCCCTGGATTCTACGACCACAGACCCCAAGCCCCTCTGCCAACCAGCCCAGAGCTGCTCTACTGGGCACAGATAAGGAGGGCACCAGGAGCAGCCTGGTAGTTGCCAACCTCCTCCACCCCCCAAACTGGTAAACAGCTTTGAAGGGTCCAGCAGCATCTCAGCTTTGCCAACCACCACCGCCGAGGTCATGCCCAGAGATGTCCCCACCCTGTCCCAACCTCCCCTATGGTGCCATAAACCCAGCAGGCGGAGCAGCTCCAGCCTGGCAGCAGCTCCTAAGTGCCAAGGTGACCCCTGGAGAGCCTCCCCCCGACCCTCACTCACCTGCCCACTCCCTGCCAGCAGGTGGTTCTGCATCTCTGCCACGGCTGGGCCCCCCGAGAGCCGCTGTGCCAGCAGCGAGACCTGTTGCCTTTGAGAGGATACCAGGGATGAGTTGGCACCAAGGCACCACCATGCCCACCTCACCCTGCCATGCCCTGCTCACCCCACCGTGCCCCATTACCTGTTCATGCCCGGGGCCACACCGATGCTGCCCTGAGCCATCACCCTCTTGATGCCCTTCAGTGCCACCATCTTGGCCTTGGCAATGGGGTCCATAATGTCTTCAGCAGCAAACTTGTCCAGGTCTGCCAAGGGAAATGCCAAGGGCAGTGCTGCAGCAGGTCCAGCACCCCCCTGCCAGGGCAGACCCCCAAGACCCTCCCCAGGGCAGCTCCTACCTGTGTCTGGGAAGAAGCTGTTGGCCAACTGCTGCTGCATGAGCAGCTGGGGAGGGGGCTTCAGTGCCAGGCCTGGGGGCTGCACCCCAGCCATGGGCTTCTGCACCAGCACCTGCTGCTGGCTCTGCTGCGGCTGTGCCAGGGCCACCTGCACGTTGTGGGGTGCTGCCAACACATGGGGCTGCCCAGGAGCCATGCCCATGTGCGGGGTCAACCCCGGGCCCTGCTGGGGTGTGCCAAGCCGGGGAGGCTGCGGCGCCATCAGCTGTGGCCTGGTCACCATCCCCAGCTGCAGAGGAGTCTGCTGGGCACCCAAGCGGGCAGAGGGTTGCCCCTCGGGGGGTTGCCCTGCCGCTGTGGCGTGCAGCATGGGATGCCCTGGGGCTGGCAGGTGTGGGGTGCCCCTGGGCAGGTGAGCTGACATCTGCTGCTTCTTCTGCAGCTCCTTCTTCTCGTGCTCCAGCAGGTCCTCGATGAGCAGGGGCAGTTCGCTTGCCACCAGCGAGCTCTCCATCTTGTCCAGGTCATCAGCTGGCGACTGCCTGGCACTGCCCAGCCCCAGGGCTCCGCTGTCCAGCTCAAACTTCTCCAGCAAAGGGTTGCTCTGGTTGCCCAACTGGGCAGGACCCAAGCCGCGCCCGGGGCCTGCGTACGGATCCTTCTCTGGCACGGGGACGCCGGCGTGGGCGGCGCTGGGGAAGTGACCCATGCCCAGGCGCGCGGTGCCAGCCCCGGGGCTCAGCAGGCTCTGACCGGGTTTGAGGCTCAGCCCCAGCGAGGCTGAGATCTTGTCCGTGCCCTGCAGGGTCTCCGATTTGATGGGCACCGGGAGTCTGTCAGGGCCCCCAGCGGTGAACTGGCAGGGAGAGGTCTTCAAGCAGCCTTCCTCCAGCTTGGGCTTAACGTCGGCGGGCACCTTGCCCTCCGTGCCCTGCGCGGGTGCCAGCGTCACGCCCGGAGGGCAGGCAGCAGAACCCGAGCTCAAGCCCACCCCAGAGGGCACCAATCCTTCTTTAGGCACCTCCCTGTCGTCGGTAGGGGGGGCAGGGTCTTTGCCATCGGTGGGGTCGGGGAGCTTGATGCCAGGCGCCGGGGGCTGGGTCTGGAGCTGCGCTTCACGTTCGGCTCTCTCGTTGGCAGACTCGACCAGGCGCAGGTGCTCGTTGAAGATGTCCTTCTTGTCCCCCGTGTCCAGCTCGGGGTCGGTGTATGCCAACAGGTCGAACTCGCCCCCGTTCAGGAGGTCGTCCAGGTGGGGGTCTGCGGTCTCCAGGCTGTCCAAGTTGCCCAGGTCGTCGTCTCCCTTTGCCACGTCCGGGTCTAGGCTCAGGTTGGCCAAATCATCGTCGTCGTCCTCCAGGTCCTTGTGGGAGCCGAAGTCGTCGTCCAGATCGGGCTCCACTGGCACCTCACAGGGTGGCAGCCGCCCCCCACCTTCCAGGTTCAGGTGGCTCTTCCCCGGGCCCGCGGTTGGCACCGGGTCGGGTGCGGTGGCATCTTTGGGTGGCTCGGGGCGCAGGGTGGAGCCGGAGGACAGTGGACGTGGGGGGATGTGCTGCAGCTCCAGGCTGGCACCTGGCAGCGCCTGGGGGGGCACCGCTTTGGGGTGAGCCTGGTGGTGGTGGTGGCTGTTGCTCATCTCGGCTCCCTGCGGCGACGCCGGCGGCAGTGGCACTGCCATCTTCTGAGGTTGCAGCGCCGGAGTGGGCAGGGCCTGCATGGGCATAACCGGGGGGCAGAGGGCCTGGGGGGTGCCCTCATCCCCTGGCAGGAAGAAGCGTGGCCGTGGAGGTGCCTGGGGGGCAAAAGGGGATCCGACAACCCCCCCGGGGCCCTTCTGCACGTTGTGCCGCAGCTCGATGAAGGGGGCGCCCAGGGTGGCAGGTGAGGCGGGCACCGTTTCGGCGGGTGCTGGCAGGCGAGTGCCCAGGGGGGTGCCAGCGGTCGGTGGGGCAAAGCGGGAGGTGCCCGGGAGGCGCAGGGCTGCTGCCTGCTGCTGCTGCTGCTGCCAGAGGTGCTGCTGTGGGGGCTGTGCCGGGAAGACCCCACGGGGGTAGAAGGCCTGGGGGGGCCCCACTGTTGCCCTGCAAGACATCAGGGTGTTGGCACAGGGGTGATGCCCCAGCCTTAGCATACCAAGGCATAGTACCCTGGGGAGTGCCAACCCCCTTCAGGCCAGGCCAGGCACCTGCTGAAAGCACAGGTGCCAGGGCGATTCCTGCAAGCTGGGGGAAGGGCTAAGCCTCGTTCTACCACGCATGGCACTGCCCCTGGCACTCACCTCCCGTTGATGTCCATGGCCACAGGGGTGGCTGCTGGCGGGGGCCGTGCCAACCGCTCGTCCTGCCCAAACGCTGCCTGCACCATGACGGAGCCTGGCAGCTTGCCGGTGCCAGCTGCGGTGCCCATCGGCCCGAGAAGACCTTTGTCCTGGGAGAGGAAGGAAAAGGTAAGGACTGGAATCCCTCTGGCTGTGGGCACAGAAGTAAGTTGGGGTAGTGCCAGCTGAGGGAAAAGAAGGCTCGGGGGGGAGACCTCCTGGTGGCATCTCAGGAGATGGAAAGGAGCAAGAAGTAGCTCAAGGAAGGAAGATGGAGACTGGAAAGGAGGGTGAGGAGACACTGGCACAGGTTGTGTGGATGCCCACTCCTTGAAGGCATCCACAGATGAGGCCTTGAGCAACCCTTGGCTAACAGAAGCCAAGGTTGATGCCTCATGCCAACCCCTGGCACGGGCAGAGCCTTCTAAGTGACCTTCAAATTCCTTTCTCAACCCAACCCAGCATCACCCCTCTGTGCCCACCCCTCCGTGCCCACCTTCAGCTCTCCTACCTGTGCTGGTTGGAAGGGGGCCATGCCCCGGCCTAACTCAAAGGCCTGGCTGGCAGCATCGGGTGCCCAGGTGGCAGTTGAGGGGGTGCCAGCTGCCGCCGCCGCCGCCGCTGCTGCACTCTCCTTCTCCTGCCTCAGGCTGTTGCGTTGGATCTGCTGCCGGATCAGCAGCTCCCGCAGGCGCTGGCGCTGCCAGGGGCCAAGCACAGGTCAAACCACACCTGGCTGTGCCAAACCCACCCAACCCTTGGCTGCTCTGTGCCCACTACCCAGCTCTGGGCAAAAGAATCCAATTGGAGAAGGCACCAGGGAGAGGGGACCGTGGTGCCAGGATGAAGGGTTTGGAGCTGGAGCGTGGCAAAGCTAAGATGGGCATCGAGAGGATGTTCTGCACAGTGAGGATGGGCAGACACTGACAGAGCTGGCACAGGTTGCCCAGGGAGGTGGTTGAGGATCCCAGCCCCGGAGACATCCGAGATCAGCTTTGCCCTGGGTGGGGGAGGGGACTGTGGTGCCAGGATGAAGGGCAATGGTTTGAAGCTTGGCAGAGTTAAGTTGGGCATCTGGAGGATGTTCTGCACAGTGAGGATGGGCACACACTGACATAGGTGGCATGGGTTGCCCAGGGAGGTGGTTGAGGATCCCAGCCCTGGAAACATCCAAGACCATCTTTGCCCTGGCCCTGGGCACCCTCTTCTAGCTGGAGGTGCCCAGCCAAGATGCCCTTGGGTAGGGAGGGTGTTGCCATCTGGGCATCTACAACCTGGGCTGCTCCACCTCACCTCCCACATCCCAGCAGCTCCTCCCTGTCACCCCCTCCCCAAAACACAACCAGGACAGAGCCAGCCCTCACCTGCCGCTGCTTCTCCAGCTCCGACTGGCTCATGGTGCCCAGAGCCCCATCCTGGCTGCCAGGCAGCTCGGGCAGCTCACGGTTCGGGGTTGCCGAGAGCCCCACGGCTGCCTCCTCCCTCTTGTCAGCCGCCGGCCCCAGCGCGGCCCGGGGCAGGAAAGTGACAGAAGTGTCCTGCTGCTGGGGAGGGGCTGAGGGCTGCTGCGGCAGCACCGAAGGGGCCCGCAGGGGCGAGAGGCTGTAGGGCTCTGCAGCCGCGGCGGTGCCCGGCCCCAGGGGGCTGCCAGCTTGGTGAAAAGCAGGGGATGAGGAGTAGGCAGAGCTCTGAGGCTTGCCGGGCACGAAGTGACTGTTGATGCCATGAGGCTGTTGGGATGGGGACCCCTTGAGCGGCTCTGACACGGCTGGGGGGAAGGTGAAACGCATGGAGGGGGCTTGGCTGCCCGGGAAGACGCTGGCACCGGGGGAGCGGGCAAAGGGGGGCTGCTGTTGCTGCTGCTGCCCAGCTGGCACCTTGGTGTGAGGCTCGCCCGCTGGGGTGCCCCCCACGAAGCCTCCCCCAGCGGTTGCTGGGCTGTGTGAGAGCGGCACCGACTTGAAGCCAGGCTCGGGCAGCTGCGGGCGAGGAGGTTTGTGCATGGGGGTGAAGGGGTCCCGAGATTGGGGCCGGGAGGGGGGCTGGGAGTAAGGGTCCGGGGACTGGAAGCGAGGGGTGACAGGGGACTGGCAGAAGGCTTCGTTGGAGAGAGGCCGAGGGGTGAGAGGGGACTGGGAGCTGGACTGGGACTGAGGACTGGCAGGGACGCGGGAGAAGGGTTCCGAGGGCAGGGAGCGAGGGGGGAGGGCGCAGCAGGACTCGGGGGGCTGCGGCCGGGGCGTTAGGGGGGGCTGTGAGTAAGGGTCGGGGTAGGGTGACTGACGATAGAGGTCAGGGTGCCCGGGGGGTGAGGAGGTTAGGGAATGGGGGTCGGGAGGGCGATGCCCCAGCCCCGGACTCTGCGGCTCCACCTGGGGTACCCGAGGGGTCAGGGGAGCTTTGAAGACGTCGGCAGCCTTCAGCTCAGCAGCCGAGAGGTGAGGACCCCCCGGGGAGTCCCCAAAGCTCATACTGGTGGCATAACCTGGTGAGCAAACCCCTAAGCTCCCCACTTCCTCCTTCTTCACCTCCAGGCCCTTTTTCTGCTCCCCAAAAGGCAGGGGAGAGAGCAGAGCCTCGGGCAGCCGAGCCCCAGGACTCCCTGGCACCGAGAGGTTGTCCAAGGAAGGGCACCGAGGCTTCAAGAAAGGGTCGGGGGTCCCAGGTTGGTGTCGAGGGGTACCAGGGGGGGTGGGATGAAAATCGTGGGGGGGTTGAGAAGTGGGACCAGTGCGAGGACCAGCGAGGGGCTGGGAGGGGAAGGGCTGGAAGGCAGTGCCCGCCGTGGGGCTCTGGCCCAGGGGCGAGGGGAAGCGAGGCTCCAGCGGGTAGGCTGGCACCGCGCCGTAGGGCTCGTGGGAAGGCACTTGGGCAGGGGACTGGGGGGGCAGCTTGAGGAAGAGCTCGCTGGGCGATTCCGACCCCGCTGGGGGCTTTAAGAAGCCCTCAGCGGCAGCAGCAGCAGCAGCAGCAGCGGTGCCACCCACTGGGGGGCTGCCGATGTAGACGGGAGGCTGTGCCCCGGGGGGCACCGGGATCCGAAGGTGCAGGGAGGGCCTCTCCGGCTTGCGCAGTCCCTCGCCTTTGGTCTGCTTGTTGATCTGGCTCTCGGCCTGCTGCAGAGAGAGCCTGGCCGTCAGGGGGCTGCCAGGGGTTGTGAGGAAGGAAGGAGGGAGGGAAGGGGGTGGGTGGAAGGGGTGTGGGTATGCTAATGCCCCTCCTGAGCATCCCCCATCAATGCCAACCCCACCCAGGGCTGGGTCAGGGCCGCCGGGCACCTCCCTGCTCCAGCACGTACCTTCTGCACCTTGCTGATGCGCTGAGCCGCTCGATTATCTTTGGCCTTTTGCTAACAAAAACACGAAGCCAGCTGACTCGCAGCCCCCGGTGGTGCCCGGGCCCGCCCCGCTCCTCCCCCTGTCCCTGCCCCTTGCCCACCCACCCACATCCGCGGCGATTCCTCTGCCCCCTTCCCTGGGCACTCACCAAGTAAGGGGCTTTGTCCGTGGCAGGGACCTTCCTCCAGAGCTTCATGATCTGTTTGCAACGGCTCGACCAGTCTGGGAGTCCGGTACGAGCAGAGGGAGGGGAGGAGAGAGACCTTAGCCAGAGTCTGATGAGCCCCCCCAAGGGCCCTCGGTGGGTGCCTGGCACCCGTTCTGTATGGAGTGGCCTCATGCCCAGCAGCTGGCACAAAGATGCACCCCCAGTGTCGCTGCAAGGAGAGTTTCAGCCCCAAGGCAAAGTCTTGTGCTGGGAGCTCCCCTCTGAACAGGGTGGGTCAGGGGTCCCTGTACCCAGCTCCCCTCTGAACAGGGGAGTCAGGGGTTCCTGCACCCAAATACCTCCTGAACAAGGGGTCCCTGCACCCAGCTCCCCCCTGAATAGGGGGGTCAGGGGTGCCTGTACCCAGCTACCCCCAAACAAAGGGTTCCTGCACCCAGATACCTCCTGAACAAGGGCTCTCTGCACCCAGATGCCCCCTCAACAGAGGGGTCAGGGGTGCCTGTACCCAGCTACCCCCAAACAAAGGGTTCCTGCACCCAGATACCTCCTGAACAAGGGCTCTCTGCACCCAGATGCCCCCTCAACAGAGGGGTCAGGGGTGCCTGTACCCAGCTACCCCCAAACAAAGGGTTCCTGCACCCAGATACCTCCTGAACAAGGGCTCTCTGCACCCAGATGCCCCCTCAACAGAGGGGTCAGGGGTGCCTGTACCCAGCTACCCCCAAACAAAGGGTCCCTGCACCCAGTTACCTCCTGAACAAGGGGTCCCTGCACTCAGCTCCCCCCAAACAAGGGGTCCTTGCACATAGCTCCCCTCTGAACAGGGGGGTCAGGGGTCCCTTCACCCAGATGCCCACTGAACAGGGGGGTCAGGGGTCCCTGCACCCAGATACCTCCTGAACAAGGGGTCCCTGCACTCAGCTCCCTCCAAACAAGGGGTCCTTGCACCCAGCTCCCCTCTGAACAGGGGACCAGGGGTCCCTGCACTCAGCTCCCCTCTGAACAGGGTGGGCAGAGGTCCCTACACCCAGCTCCCCCCCCCGATCAAGGAGTCCCCACATCCACCAACCCCTAAACAAGGAGTCCCTGCACCCAGCTCCCCCCTGAACAAGAGATCCCTACCCTCCCCCCCA
>WAAF01014605.1:0-10454 GCA_013400475.1 Tricholaema leucomelas | reverse complement strand
TAGCCTGGAGAAGAGGAGGCTCCAAGGTGACCTCATTGCTGTCTACAACTACCTGAAGGGAGGTTGTAGCCAGGTGGGGGTTGGTCTCTTCTCCCAGGCAACCAGCAAGAGAACAAGGGGACACAGTCTCAAGTTGTGCCAGGGGAAGTATAGGCTGGATGTTAGGAGGAAGTTCTTCCCAGAGAGAGTGATTTGCCATTGGAATGGGCTGCCCAGGGAGGTGGTGGAGTCACCGTCCCTGGGGGTGTTCAGGAAAAGACTGGATGAGGCACTTAGTGCCATGGTCTAGTTGACTGGATAGGGCTGGGTGATAGGTTGGACTGGATGATCTTGGAGGTCTCTTCCAACCTGGCTGATTCTATATCCTCTGCCTCCATTTTCCTATATACCATGGCAGTGACTCCTTGAGCACTGATAGACAGTTTTGACTTACCTGTTGTAACAATGAATGGAAGGAGTTCTGGTTTTCTAAGCAAAGCCATTTTACTGGTGTTTGAAGGCTTCTGCCTCTAGAATTCAGATGTGGATTTCAGGGACTACGATGATATCAGTGTTGTCTGTTAGGATTTTTTTTTCCTGCTGTTACTGAAAGTATTCAGCATTATAGAAATGTTATGACTAATTTGTAAACAATTTCAAATTAAACTGGTGAGGTGAACATTTGAGATGAAAAAGTACTACCCTACTACTGAATTTAAGAAATAGCTGTCTTTGTAGTAATCAAGGATAGTTCTCTAGACAGTGTAGAAGAGATGAAGCTTAAAGAACTACTCTTGTTGGCATTTTCTCGTTTATTATAGATGTGACACTTAACTTGTTTGTTCTGGCACTTGGGTTTGCATTGGACCCAAACCTTATGCTGATGGAATGTAATCTAGCAAGACAAGAAAATATTGCCTGATGGATGTTGTCAGTTTTAAACAAGCTTTTTCTTGTGTTTAGTTTTTGTTCCTGCCTATTACAGTACTTCCTATTACACACACAACACCGAGAATATAAACTCCTACTGGCATCACCCAGGACATCCTGCAGTAACAAAAGACTTTCCATTAGGAAACCTTTTATTTGTTTCCTTTTATTTAGTACAAAAGGGAACTTGGAAAATAAATTAATATAATTTATTATTAATTTAAATTAAAATAATTGCATTTCCATACTTTTAAGTTACACGTTATCATGAGGACTAAGAAGTCCAGGGAAGCTGGGAAATTTGGTTCAAATAAAAAAATCTGAATGTAGCTTTTTTTCTTCTGCCTTAAATATGCATTTGTTCTGTCAAATACATTGTCCCAGCTTAGCATAATAGAATGTGAAGCCTGTATTACCTCTGAAGCACTCACAGCCCACAGAGATTTGCTTACAAGTGCACAGCTGCTTCTTTACTGCCAGCTGATGGAAACGGAGCATATAGCACCCATGGAACTTACAGGCAATTGGACAGATAATGCCATTGAAAGAGGGTCCAGCAAAGGTTTCCAAATTGCAAGAGCCTTTAAACCCAGACATAGTTCTGTTAGGTCAGTCCTACAGGCCTTCTTCAATTAAGGTAGCACCAGAAGTGACCATGGACTCCAACACATAAGGAGTGTCATTCACAGATGCAACTGTGTGGGATCTCGGTGGCATTACAAAGCCAAAGTATTGGAGATTGGCATGGGCAAGATAGTCACAGAGGAAGGTGAAGGCAGTGCACAGGTAGGAGAGATACATGCACTCATGTTGGAAAGATGTCACTGCATGGATTTGTCAGTGGGAAGCTAATCAGCAGGAAATAGGCCCCACCAAAATCTGGAGGGCTGAGGACTGGCAAAGACTGTTAGAAATAGGCTGGTCAACACCCATCAAAGTAGGATGAGTAAAAGGACACTCTAAGAAGGAAATTCCTGCTCTAAATGGAATCAGCAGCTTGATTACCTGGCAAGAATCAACATGGTGAATAATGAGGGAAAAGACTGGGAGAGATTGCCTGATTTGCTCCACATTAAATGAGTCCACTCAGGAAACACAGATCGCTATTACAAGTGTTGGTCTTGCAGATGGTGAGTTTCCATGACAACATATGAAACCGTTATCACAGCTTGTCCACAGTGTTGGATAAGGCTGAAGGCCAGACATCCAAACCAAGCCCCAGCCCAACATTTCAAACAGGATAAGAATCTTTAGAGTACCTGGCAAATTTATTACATTGGTCCTCTGAAGACATCACATGGAAAAAGGTACATTCTAGTAGAAGCAGAAGTAGTTTCAGGATTAACCACAGCCACAGGTACCAGTACTGCCATAGAAGCTCAAACCACTGAAGCTCTAAAACAATGGCTCAGTGCCTTGCCAATGCCTGAGTGAATACAGAGTGTCAATGGATCAGACTTCACTGCAACCACAGGACAAGACTGAGCTCAAGGTAAGGGAGTTAAATGGGCACTCCATGCCTCATATTACTCACAGATAAATGGCATTGTGGAAAAGGACAAATGTCCTTATCAAGAAACATACAAATGTCTCCTGAAACAACTAGAACATGTGATTGGCCCAGGCAGCTTTTACTGTAAACAACCGACAGGGAAGTTATGGAAGCCCCAGAATCAGGGCATTTTGTCCTACTGAACCTGTAGTGGATACTGACCACATGCCAAAGGGACCAAAGAGTAAATCTCTATAACAGATACTGGTGGGCCAACCTGTGGTAAAGCTACCATCCTCTGGTATTGTGCCCATGACACTGACCAAACCCAGAAGCTTACATGCCTGGGAAGCTGGGAATGAGAAGACACACAACAACAGTGTACAGTGGATAGTCCCCAGCTACTAACTGCCAAGCCTGGTTTATTTATACCACATCCAGTTTTGTCTCCTTACAGGACACAGACTAGGTTAAAGACTTGGTTCCAGTATAGTGCCCAGTGCCTGTGAGAGTGAGGACTTACTCTTCAGCAATGAAGGTACATCAATTGGGTGGTGATTAAAGACTATCATATGGGTCCTGAGCATATTACCTTGAACAAGGACTCAGAGCAATTGATGCTCTGTTACTGGACTCATCTCAGAGTAATTGTTGCTCTGTCTGGTTATGTAAATTTGCTGATACAGTGTTAAATATTACTACTCTGTTTCGTATGGGAAAATGATAATCCACAAGGAGCACAAACAAATCTCATTGAACTGCAAGGAAAATTACCCACCACTCCAAGATCCTAGACTAATTCTGTCTAACATCAATGGGGTGAAGTTTGGTAGTGTGCTCAACATCCTTCTTTCCCCCCTCCCTCTCACGGAGGTGGGATGGGAGAAAGAGAAAAGCACAAGGATCTAGCATTTGGCCTTGTTGAAACTCATCCCATTAATGTTGGCCCATTGATCTAGCCTAAGTCCCTCTGAAGAGCCTCTCTACTCTCATTCAAATCAACACTGCCTCCTAACTTGGTGTCATCTGCAAACTTGTTGATGACACTCTCTATGCCTGAATCAAGGTCATGAATAAAGATGTTAAAAAATAAGTGGTCCCAACCCAAATCCCTGAGGAACACCACTAGTGACCAGCCACCAACTGGATTTAACTCCATTGACCACCACTCTCCGGGCCCTCCTGTCCAGCCAGTGCTTCATCCAGGAGACAATGTGCTCATCCAAGCCATGAACAGCCAAATTGTCTACAAGAATTTTGTGGGGAACAGCATCAAAGGCTTTTTGAACGTCCAGGAATACAACATTGACAGCCTTCCTTCATCCAGTACCCAGGTGATCTCATCACAGAAGGAGATCAGGTTGGTCAGGTAGAACCTGCCCCTCATAAACCCATGCTGACTTGGCCTGATCCCTTGGTTATTGTCTGTATGACATATGATGGCATTTGAGATGACCTGCTCCATGACCTTCCCTGGTACTGAGGTCAAACTGACAGGTCTATAGTTTCCCAGATCATACTTTCTGCCCTTCTTGTAGATAGGTGTTGCTACCCTCTAGCCCACTGGCACCTCCCCAGTTACCCAGGATTCCTGGTAAATAATGGAAAGTGGTTTGGTGAGCACTTCTGCCAACTCCCTCAGCACCTTTAGGTGCAGCCCATCCAGCCCCACAGACTTGTGTATGTCTAAGTGGCGCAGCAGGTCAGTGACCACTTCCTTGTTTATTGCGATGTCCTCACTCTGACTCCCCTCCCTGACTCCTGCTTCACAAGGGTGGGTGCCCAGGGCACTGCTGGATCCAGTGCTAAAGACTGAGGCAAAGTAGGCATTGAGCACCTCAGCCTTCTCCTCTTTTTCAGTCACTAGGTTACTCTCTGCATTCAATACGGGAAGTAGATTTTTTTCTAGTCCTCCTTTTGCTGTTAATGAATCTACAGAAGCATTCTTTATTATCTTTAACAGCTGTAGCTAGGTTAAGCTCTACTTGTGCTTTGGCTTTCCTACTTTTTGCCCTGCATAGCTTCACTACATCTTTATAGTCTCACAAGGGACATGCCCCCTCTTCCAAAGTCCACAGACTCTCCTTTTGTTCTTGAGGTCCAGCCAAAGGTCCCTACTTAGCCAAACTGGATGCCTTCCCCAGCAACTTGTCTTTCAGCACACAGGTGCAGCCTGCTCCTGTGTCTTTAAGACTTCCCTCTTGAAGTGAGTCCAACCCTCCTGGACTCCTAAATTCTTCAGGATAGCTTCCCAAGAGACTTTGTCCATCAGCCTCCTAAACAAGCTTGCCCTCTGGAAGTCCACCCTGGCAGTTTTACTAATCCCTCTCCTTGTTTTCTCAAGGATAGAGAGCTCAGTCATCTCACGATTGCTGAGACCCAGACATTCTCCAGCCTTTACTTCCCCCACTAGTTCTTCTCTGTTCACAAGAAACAGATCCAGGAGAGCACTTTCCCTGGTTGGCTGCCTCACCAATTGTGTCAGGAAGTTATCCTCCACACATTCCAGGAATCTCCAGGGCTGTTCTCCCACTGCTGTGTTGCATTTCCAGCAGATGTCTGAAGTTGAAGTCTCCCAAAAGAACAAAGGCTAGCAATTGTGAGACCTCTCTCAACTGCTTATAAAAAAAAAATGTATCTACCTTTTCATCCTGATTGGGTGATGTACAGCATATTCCCATCACAGTATCGCCCTTGCTGTCCTTACTCCTGATTCTCACCCATAATGATTCAACCCTATCACCACTTTGATTAATTTGTGTGGTTTCATATGCTTCTCTAACATAGAGGGCCACTCCACCACCTCTTCTACCTTGCCTATCTCTTCTGACAGCCTGAGCTGCCAGGGTAAGTTATAGTAAAACCAGTAATGACTATAAACTAATCTTGGAAGACAGGGACTTTGAACATCAGTGATGAAGGAGGATGAAAACCATGGTTTTTCATTAGGACAGTTTTTAGATATGCTTTCTATCTGCTGATAAAGCATATGGATTCCACCAGAATGACTCATGTGGAATTAAAACATGGAATTATAGAATGGCATACGTTGGATGGGACTTTGGAGATCAACTGCTCTAACCTTCCCACGATGGGCAGGGAGGCCTCTCAGCTAGACTGGGCTTCTCAAGGCCTCATCCAGCCTGGGCACCCTCAGGGAGATGGCATCTACAACCTCACTGGGAAACCTATTCCAGAGCCAAACCACCCTTGTACTGAAAAAATTCTTCCTAAGATCCAGCCTAAACCTACTCTCCCTCAGCTTACAACCTGTATACAGTTAACACTCCAGGAGGAATGTCTCTGAACTCAACACTTGACCTCAGGTGGTCTTGACCCCTCCCCAGGGGTGGGTCTGGACACCACCAGGTGATGGTTAGCCCACTCCCCCCTTCCTGTCCCATAAAAGCAGGGGGACATCCTGTTCCTCCCTCTCTCTGGATCTTGCTCTCTGGACCACACTGTAGCTCTTTCTCTCTGCACCCCTGCATCTCCCTACCACGTGGTCACCAC
The DNA here is from genome assembly GCA_013400475.1 of Tricholaema leucomelas. Taxonomy (NCBI): domain Eukaryota; kingdom Metazoa; phylum Chordata; class Aves; order Piciformes; family Lybiidae; genus Tricholaema lacrymosa; species Tricholaema leucomelas. Next base: position 4,540 of record WAAF01014605.1, on the reverse strand, counting down.
CATCACAAACTCGGGTTGTATTTACACCTTTTGTATTTGTTATTCTTCCTTCCCTGCACCTCTGTAACCTCCCTACCCTTTTAAGTTATTGTTAAACTTTTTTTTCCTTTTTAACTTCCAAATCAAGTGAGATTGATTTTTTTGGGTGTGCTTACCTTTCCTCTCTACTTTTAATTCCTTTCTTTGGGGAAGGAGGGGGGAGAGGGAAGGGCACTTTGCAAATTGTCATTGGTTCTATCAAATTTATTAGAGTTTCTGAGAATTTAAATTAGAACTGAGACACAACCATTCCCCCTTGCCCTATTACTAGACACCTATATGGACAGTCACTTTCCATCATTCCTGTAAGATCCCTTCAGGTATTGGAAGACAGCTGTAAGATCTGCCTAGAGTCTTCTCTTCTCTAGGCTGAACAGCCCCAGCTCCCTCAGCTTATGTCCCTAACAGATGTTCCAGCCCTTGGATCATCTTTGTGGCCCTATTGTCTATCTTTACTTGAGCTTTGTGATATTAATGCATAAGATTTTATTACAAAGGGATCCTGCTGCCTGACAAACACAGAGTTCTCCACATGAAACATCTCCTAAAGGGCACAGACAGGAACCAAGATGCTCTGGTAGCTACCATAATTTTCACTGCTGCTGAACTGCCACATAGTCCATCTGCACACCTTGGCCTGAAGAAAATGATTCAGTGGTAGCCAGCAGCACAGGCAGGAAGAGGCTGAGTATGATTCTTAGTTTTCAATACTAGTTACACAGGGTAAGAGAGCGAAGAATCACTGGATTAAGTCAATGAAATGGAATTAATTTATCAAGTATTTAGGGTGTAATTACATGTGGTGGGTTGAAATTACCCCCAAAATAAATCACCAGACTAGCTCAGAAGGTTTGGAAGCAAAATGAAGCTATATTTACAAAATCAAGCTAAAAATCAAAAAGTATAAAATAAAATTNTATTCTATTCTATTCTATTCTATTCTATTCTATTCTATTCTATTCTATTCTATTCTATTCTATTCTCAGTCAATCTCCTTCTTCAAATTGGAGTCCAGCAATGCAGCTGGTTTATTACCTAACTGTTTAGTCACCATTTGCTAAGCTTTCTCTAACCCCACTATGTGCTGCTTGAAATACAGAAAACAGAGTGAGACATGGTATCCACAACTCACAGGCTCACAGAGGTTTAATGCACAAGTTGATGCTTCTGACCTGTTTTCAGTACCTTTTTGGTGACTGCCAGCATCCTGTTTTTTCAGCTCCTAATGCACACTGGGATAATGATTTCAAAGAGGTATCACTGATGACTTTCAGAACACTGCCAAGTTGTAAGTTTGAGTTGTATATTTTATAAAAGCATTCAATTGTGTGTTCAGTGTAGAACTTGTTCTGTGTAAAATAATGTTTTTGGTGATGGATATTCCTATGCTTCCTCAGTTAAAAAGAATAACTGCTCACAAGTAGCAATTTTAAAGCAGGAAACAGGTCTTCTGTAGTAGTCTTCCATCTTTGGTCTGCACTTCATGTAAAACCATTTGTGTGAGTTCAGCAGTAACAGTTTTGCAGCAGGAAAAAGTACAAAATTATAGCAGAAAGATTTTTAATACAATAAAGAATAGGTTTTCTTCATATAAGTATTATTTTTCCTGTTATTGCCTCTGCACCAGGGAAGATTTACCTTCTTTTCATTTATCACAACATTATGCTAGATGCTGCTTCAGAGGTCAAGCAGCATTACTTGGGACATATATCTAATATGTGTAATTATTTAAGAAAGCCTGAAACAACAGTTTTTGATTCACTTGTCTAGATAAAGCAGTTGGGATGTAGAAAATAAAGAATTTTAGTATTATTATTGTTCAAGAGCCCTGAAGGACTGAAGTTTTTCAGAACAAGAGGTGATATTGTTAGTTCTTTGTGTGTATTCTATACAATCCAAATTTTAAAATGGAACATAAAATAGATGAGGAGGTTTAATCTATTATATTAAGAAAACCTGCATGACTCACTAAAAAAATTTGCAATACTGCTTGAGATTTCTCCAGATGGTAGTCATGTAATAAATTGGAAGAATGGAAGTTGAGCATTTAACTGCACTGTATATGGTTGATGGCACTAAAAAAATAAATACAAAAAGAAACATCCCATTTTCCCAAAACAGCAATGTTTTTCAGAATGGTAGTCAACAACAAACACATCTGCATAATAGTGACCTGTTAAAACACAGTACCATTTGTCTGGCTCAGAAAAATGTACTCTGACAGCCAGACCACTTTAGGCTCATTGTATACAATGTTAAAGGACAAAATCCACCATACTAGTCAATGCATGTGGAAGTAGGAGGGGAGTGGAATGAAGAAGTGCGTGTAGAGAAATGTGAGTCTAGAAGTATAGGAGCATATGATGTCCTAGTTGTGAGATGGTGCTTCTTTGAATGGTAACTAAGAATTGCTTATAGAAATGTTTTTCATCAACAAGTAGTTTATTTCCCTGGATTTCATTGCCAACATCTCAATCTGGAAGTGGACTGTTCTTTCTCACATATTTTTCCACTGTTCTCCTGAACATCGTTTCATGCCCTTCCTCCTGCTTACAGCTCCAATATCCTACTTTGACCTTCTCTAGAGAAATCATAAATAAATCATTGTAGTAGCAGAGAAAAGAATGGAACAGGAGTGGTATTCTGTAGGAAAATAAGATGGAAAAGCTCACAGGTTGAGATAAAGACAGGGTGATTGCATACCAGTTACCATCATGGGCAAAACAGACTTAACTTGGGGAAGATTATTTGCCAATATTTAAAAATAAAGTAGGGCAGTGATATAAGGGAAGTAATTTTGCTTTAGCTAATTAGAGTATAGGTGAGCCGGAAGAATGTGACGCTCCACCCTCAGTGTGAAAGCCAAGGGCATTTTGGGGTATAGGACAACTACATAGCATCACTCGAGGTTAGAAGTTCAATTCTGAGGATCTACCAACCACCAAGAAGACCACCACAGGACATGTGCAGAAGAGAACTAAGACTGCAGTGGCAGGAATTCATTGTCATGAGGTTGGGGAGTACTTTGCTCTTGGACCCAATCAGGTTGTTACATGGGAAGGGGCCCTGTAACAAGGGTAGGTTATAAAAGCCCCCAGAGGGGGAAGGGAAGGTGGACATGAGGGAAGGCATGTACCCCAGTGCTGTAAATATACTTCTTTACTTCACAGACTTTGTCCCTCAGCAAAATTCTTTAAAAGTGTGTTTCTCACGGTGGCAATGAGAGACACTCCTCTTTCTTCACAGGCTCAACTTCATTCTTTCATTTCCAGGTCATTGAACACTGCCCCACTGAGAAGCACATGGGAGAGGAGAAATAGAGGTTTGGGTTAGTCCATTACTGCTCCTTTCTGCCAATGCTTCCTCCTCATGCTGTTTCTCTATTCTGACAGGAGGTTCCTCCTACAGGATAGAGTCCTTCACCAACTTCTCTAGGTTGAGTCCTTCCCACGGCATTCAGTCCTTTGGGCACAGACTGCTCACAGGCCACAACTCCTGCCAGAAGCCTGCTTCTGTGTGTCTACAAGCTGCAGCTTCCTTTAGGGCATCTACACCTGCTCCAGCATTGTGGCCTCCATGGGTTGCAGATGGATATCTGCTCCACTGTGGTCATCTTGGTCAACTATACGCTACAGGACAACCTGCTCCAACATGGTTTTCTCCATGGGCTATAGGGAATTCTATGCTACAGCATTTGGAGCAGCTCCTTCCCCTTCCTCCCCACTCACCTTACTGTCTGATTCTCTCCATGTTTCTCACATGTCTCTCACAGCTGCTGTGCACTGTTTTTTACCCTTTCCTAAATGCACTGTCAGCGGTGCTGCCCTCACAGCTGCTGTGCACAGCCATGCTCTGCAAAAGGTTGGCTGGAGCTGGGTATCTGGCACAGGGCAGCCCCATTCTCCCAACATCAGCACCAGGTCACTGTGCCCCCACACACTACAGCACAGTCCCAGCCTCAGGAAATGAAGTGGCACACAGAAGGAAGATCTTTTTTGTGTGCTTATCAGTATAACGTAAAGCACACATGATTCTCAGTATTGACAGACTTCTGAAAAATATGCACAAATGAATAAATAAATAAATAAATACAGTCCATATGTTTTTAAAGCTAACTGTTACTATCTGAGTAACAGAAGCAAATGGATACCTGCTGAAACAGTGTTCCCACAGACAACATGCAGCAGCTGGTAATGAAAATGTAATTCTCCCTGCAAGGAACAGGCTAATTGGGAAAACAGTTCCTCCTGCTCACTGGGTTTCTAGCCAGGTCAGAAGAACAAAGCAAACTTAGAAATACAATGAATGAACAATATACAAAGCAAATGTCAGTAACAGCTTGGGTTTTTTATATAGAATGTTCCTGACAGCAAGGTACATACAGTTGCCATCACAGTTACAAGAGATTGTACTGCTAATGACTCAGTGCAAACCCTGAAGAGTGCACAATGAGAATATTCTTCACCAAGTACTAAATAGAAGCTAGGTGTTTTTCAAGGGG
>WAAF01014600.1:20599-48818 GCA_013400475.1 Tricholaema leucomelas | reverse complement strand
TGGTTGATTCTATGATTCTGTAATTTAAAAGCAGGGTTTTAGATGACTGTTTCCACCACAGAGAACTTTCACTGTGTCAACAAACTAGTGCCAGGCAGAGTTTCTTCTCTCTAATGAAGGTAATTTTTTCTTCCTTTTTCTCACTTCCCATTTCCTGTCAGTCGGAAGTGTCTTGGATCCCCAACAAACACTACTCTGGGATTTATGGGCTGATGAAGTTGGTTCTGACTAAGACGCTACCTTCCAATCTTGAGCGAGTCATTGTCCTCGACACAGACATAACATTTGCCACTGACATTGCTGAGCTATGGGCCGTCTTTCACAAGTTCAAAGGTATTCTCATGATTTTTTTTACTATTTCTTTGAGGGGGAGGGAAAATGCTAAAGCAAACAGTACAGCAGGGGGAAAAGGGCTACCTGCAGTTTGTTTCATGTTTTGGCTTTTTTGATATTTGGTGTATGAACATAATTGTTCTATTTATGAGCACTTTCCTCAATGATGTTCTGTATATAATGATTTGCAACACTGATTATCTATAAAATTTGCTTTACTGGTCTGATTATTTGGGACAGATGAGAGCTTGACAATGCAGTAGAAGATAAAAAATGATGAGGGTGGTGTAGTGATGTACCATTTGAGTAGTTGTTTGCATTCAGTACTTGGAAAAACTTGCTTTATATGGATTTTATTTATAAAACTTAATTCAACTTAACTTCTCCATGTTACCACTGATCAGGAGTGAAGTTAGGATCACACTTGGACCAGAGAGGAGGATAAAGAGGGCGGGGTTATACATGAATTGAAATAAGTAACTGCCTGCTCTTAATGAGTTGATAAAGGGTTCTGGATTTGAAATATCCATCTCAAGTAGTTTTCCTTACCTATTTTGCTTATAATTTAACCAAGAAATGTGACCTTCAGAGTAACTGTGTAAGGAGGTAATGTTCCTCACTACCCTGTCATCAACTGGAGTGCTTTGCTGGCTAACACACTTCTAAAACCAGTTAATTTTCCCTGGCTCCAGTGATGCCAGCTTTTCAGAGTGCCCTCTTGTTCTCCTCTTGCCCTCAAAATGTGTGTTGTGTTGCTACTAAGTGCAGAGGCATCCCAGTATGCTGGTTTGAAGGTTTACAGCCTTATAAAAATGTAACCTTGATGTGTACCATCAACTCTGCTCAAATCCTGTCAAGCAAAGTCAGCCTAAGCAAATATGAGTATTTCTTTACAGAAGCTAAAATACATTGTTCCATTAGAAAGGTGACAGAAGGAGAGCACATTTACTGTACTTAGCCCATGACAAAATCCACAAGGCCCCTTTGCCTTTCCCAGAACATAGCCAATGGACAGAACTTCAGCTCTGTGGTCAAAGACCAGGTTCTATTGCGCGCTTTGTGCATTTGTCTCCTTTCCTTTGTCTGACTACACTGACATTCATTCAGCAGGTCAGAAGCAATCACCTTCTTGCTTAACTGAATTGTTCAGAAACTTGCTTCAATATGGAAAATAGAGGGTTTTTTCCTCATCAAGTATTATTGTTAGGAAGTTCTTTACAGCAAGGGTGGTGAAACACTGGAACAGGTTGCCTAGGGAGGTTGTGGATGCTCCCTCCCTGGAGGTGTTCAAGGCTAGGTTGGATGAGCCCTTGAGTGACCTGTTCTAGTGGGAGGTGTCCCTGCCTATGGCAGGGGATTGGAACGAGATGATCTTTTACCTCCCTTCAGGTAGTTGTAGACAGCAGTGAGGTCAGCCCTGAGCCTCCTCTTCTCCAGGCTAAACATCCCCAGCTCCCTCAGCCTCTCCTCTTAGGGTTTGTGTTCCAGGCTCTTCACCAGCCTTGTTGCCCTTCAATGGACACGTTCCATCACCTCAACATCTCTCTTGAATTGAGGAGCCCAGAACTGGACACAGTACTCAAGGTGTGGCCTGACCATGTTGAGTACAGGGGCAGAATAACCTCCCTCATCCTACTGGCCACACTGTTCCTGATCCAGGCCAGGATGCCATTGGCTCTCTTGGCCACCTGGGCACACTGCTGGCTCATCTTCAGCCTACTAACTGATAACAAAATCTAAATGGAGACAATGAGGAGCATCATTGCCTTGCTTTTATATTTTGCCATAGTTTCAATGAAAGTCCCTTGCTTTTTTTCTGGGGAAAGAAGCTAAGCATAAAGGCTGCCTGTGAAGAAAGGAATGTGGAGCAGAGGCAGGCCTGAGATTGAAAACAATAAAGACAGAAAATATAGAAAACTATATTTACTATTAGTAAAAATGTGGGTATAAGTCAGTCTCCATAGAGCTATACAAGTTTGTTCATCAGATTAGAACTGTGAAAAGCTCTAACTTACACATGGAAAGAGAAATCTTGTGCTACTGCCAGCCCTCATATAACATACATGTCACAACTCCCAAAAGTATGATTTTATAATTTGTCCAGTCTGTCTTTTTAATTATGACTGACCACCTGCTTCTCCACAATTTTATAATCCTGGCAATAAGTGTGTCAATGCCTGCATCTGCTCATCTTCTAGGCAGCCATGTACAAAGAAAGATTTAATGGGACAATCCCATAGGCCCAGGTTTTGAGCAGGATGGGAGAGGACTTTGGAAGTCATGTATGCCTGAAATAATGATAATGTTGGAGAGAAGAGAGAAGTGGAAGCGTCCAAGCACTTGCTTGTTCTTCAGCCTGTATCAAAGGATCTGGGGATGCTGAGTAACAGCTGACTGCATTTGAGCCTACAGTGCGCCCAGATGGCCAAGAAGGCCAACAGCATCCTGGCTTGTTTCAAAAGCAGGATGCCCTGCAGAACTAGAGGTTATTGTGCCCCTGAACTCTGTCCTGGTGAGACCACACCTTGAATACTGTGTTCAGTTTTGGGCCTCTTTACTGCAAGAAAGACAACAAAATGACGGAGCATGTCCAAAGAAGAGCAACAAAGATGGTGAAGGCTCTAAAGAGCAAATCCTGTGAGGAACAGCTGAGGAAATGAAGGTTGTTTAGTCTGAAAAAGAGGAAGCTGAGGGGAGACCTTCGCAATCTCTACAACTACCTGAAAGGAGGTTGTAGCAAGATGGGTGTCAGTCTGTTTTCCTAGATAACAAATAAAAGGAGAGGAAATGGCCTCAAGTTGCCCCTGGGAAGGGTTGATTGGATATTAGATGTTGTCAAGCATTGGAACAGGCTACTCAAGAAAGTACCATCCTTGGAGGTGGTAGATGTGATGTGTAGATGTGGTGCATAGATGTGGTGCGTAGGGAGTTGGTTTAGTGGTGGGCTAGGCTTAGTTTATGATTGAAATCAATGATCTTTTAAGTCCTTTTCGATTTAAATGATTCTCTGATAGTATGAGTCAATGGAAATGGATCATCCCAGAAAGCAAGAGAAAGTAAGTTGGAGATATATTGTAGCTCTTGTACTGCTTTTTAAAAGATTAGTTTAAATCATGTGGTGATTCTCAATTTGTCCTCTATGCCTTTTTTTTTTCACTCTGCCAGCATCACAAAAGATTCAAAGGGTATCTCATGTCATTAGCACTAAATATTCCTCCAAAGGATCTGTTTTCAAACTAATGTTTTAATCCCTTCCTTCTTTCTCCTTGAGAAGTCCCAAGTAAATTTATGGAGATTTCTTCAAGATGATCTAGTATATGTTCAAATATTACTTACATAGAAGAGAAAGAAAATTCCTATTAAGGGAAATTCTACTCTCCAAAACAGTCTGACACTTTACTCAACCCAGACTGGGAGGGCAACTTCAAACCCATAGTCTGTCCTTCTGGAAATGTTCGAACTTGTGTTGGCTAGAAGTGGCCATTATAAACCTGCTCACATCAGGATGTGGTTTGAGCAAAGACAAGTTTTTTCATGTCAGTGCAAGAAAGGCAAGAGCTTCCTTCTGTGGGCTGCTGCAGGATAATTTTTTATAAGAGTCCAGCACAACTTCTTCCAAAGTACAGCCACAAAGATAAAGAGAAAAGACATCCCAGAGTATGTGATTCTTTCATTGCCTGGGAAGACTTTTCTTCTAAATGGAAACTAGTGACAAAGAGAGAGCAGTAGCTCAGATTCCTTTTTTTTTAGGACACTACACTTGGGAGAAACTCAGATTCAGGATTGTCTTGCAATTTAAGCACATCCAGTTTGCTGTGTAGAAAACCCCACAGTACATTTTAAATAGCACCTACAATAGCCAGTATCCTTGTTCTGCAAAGGTTGTTCATCTGTAGAGTTGCTGAAAAGATCAGACCTTTACATAGTAACTTAATATTTAGGCAGAAGAGCTCCTGTTACATTCTCCCTGTAGATAGAAAAAGGGAGTAGAATTCCCTCCTGTTGCTCTTCTGCCCTTTTGTAATGAGTTCTTTGCGTATGCCCTTGCAATAAATGATCCAACTGTTCTGTAATGGAGTGCACAAATTAGGGCTACACAGACTTGATTTTATTCGAAAATCTCCTCTTTGAAGTGGCAACCTTAGGCTTTGGGAGAAATTCACACCTCTCTTCGGTAGCCTGAAACAGTGTCTCAAGCAATGTAACATTTAAACATTTCTCTTAGGAGTTGTATAATTATTATTCCTTTTGTCTGCAAGCTTCAATTCTTGTCCATAAATACATCTTTGGGAACCAGTCACTTAAATTTAAAGAGTCAGATCCAGCTTTTGGGCTGGGATTTGAACATTTCTGCTTTAGCCTCGTTCTCTCTTGCTCTCCCAAAGATAAGCAGCCTGCTTCTCTAGGACAGATATATACCTCCACATCATTGACTTCAAAGTTGTGAGTCTGCAGCCAGTCTGGTAAAGATAACCTGTCATGTATGTTTTCTGTGACTTAGTTGACACTGATTATGTTTTCTATTCATCTTTCACTGGGTTTTGACAGTTCTAAACTTGAGAAAGGATCTAGCCTAAGGGCAGAAGAGTGAGACTGTAGATCATACACATTCTTGGAGGAAGTACTGCAAAGTGTTTTAGACAGCAAGGATTAGTGTAACCAATATGCTTTTATTGCAGAAATTGTGTGAATTCTTCTGAGAAAAGAACCAGTCCAAAGCTATGCTCTCTGCTATCAATCTTAAAGTTCTTTTCAAGACCACAGCACCCAATTGTTTTATGGTTCTTGCTCATGGACATTCCTGGTATTGAAATGTGGGTTCTATTTTTTTTTTTCCAAACTTCTGATTTTGACTTGTTGTGTTAAATACAGATTTTCACTGTAAATTATATTATGAGTTTATTTAGGACCTGACTTTAACAGTTATCATAATTGCTGGGTGTTGTTTGTGTCACAGAATCATAGAGTGGTTTGTATTGAAGGAGGTGATCCTTGGATGTTAACTAGTTTTCTTGAGCCCCTTTTTCCTCCGTGGCCTCATCCTATGGTGCTCTACCAAGCACATTCCCGAACAGCCCAAAATCTCTCTTGAAGTCCAGCATAGTGAGCTTGCTTAGTGTCCTCCTTGCTGCCCTAAGGATCTTGAACTCTGACATTTCACGGACACTGCAGCAAAGGCTGCTCTTGAGTTTCACATTTTTTACCAGCATTTCCTTTTTTGGTGAGAACAAGGTCTAGCAGAGCTCTCTCTTCGTTGGGCTCTTTGTCACTTGGAGAAGGGGGTTATCATGAATGCATTCCAGGAACCTCCTAGACTGCTTATGTTCTCTTGAGTTATCCATACAACAAATACTGGGGTGAGTCAGGTTCCCCATGAGGACCAGACTTTGTGAATGTGAGGCTGTTCCTATCTGTCTGTAAAGACTCTCACCTGTTCAGTCTTCCTGAGTGACCTGTAGCAAACCCTCAGTATATTTGTAGCAAACCCCTAATATGTTACCTGTCCCTGCCCTCCTTTTAATCTTGACTCATAAGTTCTCAGTCAAATTCTTGCCTATCCACCGACAGAGCTCCATCACTTCATCTGGTCCTTGACATAGACACTGCCTCCTTATTTCTCCTTCCTGTTCTTCCTAAAGAGCCTGTATCCTTACATTCCAACACTCCAATCATATAATAATGCCAATTATTGTATGGAGGCTCAGGGGTGACCTCATTGCTGTCTACAACTACCTGAAGAGAGGTTGTAGCCAGATGGGGGTTGGTCTCTTCTCCCAGACAACCAGCAATAGAACAAGGGGACACAGTCTCAAGTTGTGCCGGGGGAAGTATATGCTGGATGTTAGGAGGAAGTTCTTCCCAGAGAGAATGATTGGCATTGGAATGGGCTGCCCAGGGAGGTGGTGGAGTTGCTGTCCCTGAAGATGTTCAAGAAAAGCCTGGATGAAGCACTTGGTGCCATGGTCTAGTTGACTGGATAGGGCTGAGTGACAGGTTGGACTGGAAGATCTTGGAGGTTTCTTCCAACCTGATTGATTCTATGATTCTATGATTCAGTAAGATCATAGTCTTGCAGGTGCTCACATATCTTCTTGTTTATTCCCCATGCAATGTGCATCTTTAGTTTGGGCTCTTATTGAAACTGATAGGCTGGCTAAAGAGACTGAAATTCCTTTGTGCTTCTGTTCAGGTGATCACCTGCTGATTTATGATCCCTCTCCATGTTCTGGGCATCTTCTGTTGGCACTGGTATCAAACTGGAAGGAGTGTAATGGGCTTGGGTTGCCCTCCCCAAACAACTTTGGTTTAAAGCCCTTTTCACCAGTTTGGCAAGCCTATAACTGAAGATGCTCTTTCCCTTCTCTGATAGGTGAACCCCATCAGCCCCCATCAGCCCAGGTGACCCAAAGCAAGTCCTGTGGTCTCAGTAGCCAGACATCTTGATGTGGCACCGGTACTGTAACCATTTTTCAATTTGTCTGATTCTGGCTCCTGGCAAGGTTCTGTGTTTCCTGGGGTTTCCCTGGCTCAGGAAAGCCCCCATATGAGCCTCAGTCTCCCACCCCGCTGCAGGAGAGCTGATTGCCTCAGCCATTTTAAGTATTTTTAAACAATAGAGATTGGATGGTACATTAGACTGGATGTTAGGAGGAAGTTCTTTACAGTGAGGGTGGTAAGACACTGGAATGGGTTGCCCAGGGAGGTTGTGGATGCTTCCTCCCTGGAGGTGTTTAAGGTCAGGCTGGATGAGGCCTTGGGCGAGCTGCTCTAGTGGGAGGTGTCCCTGCCTGTGGCAGGGGGTTGGAGCTGGATGATCCTCGAGGTCCCTTCCAACCTAAACCATTCTATGATTCTATGATTCTATAACTAATGTATTTCAAATGACTGCACTTGCAGTTGAAGTCATCTGAAGAATATAAATTATGCCTAGAGTTCGTTTATGTAATGAAATATTCTCTGGTAAGCTGATGAAGACAATAAGGCAGAATCACCTACCTCCATTAACCCAACATCTAAGAGGGAGAAATGGCAAGCTTGATAGGAAGACTGAGATTTCCATATTCATACTTAGCATAAAAAAAAAAACCCAAAACGCATGCTATAGAAGCTCTTTGGTTTGTGTCAGGAGCTCAAACAATGATAAAAAAAAATCCATCCTGACATCATAAATACCAGAAAAGGTCAACAGTGATTTTGGTGCAGGATCAAGTGCCCACAGCTGAAGAGAGATTGGCACATAGTCAATCCCAGCCTTAAAATTTGCAAACACTCAGTACGTGGGTGCTTTGGCATATTGCTCTGCAAAATGCCTGGGGTAACAATCTAGGCTCATGCTACTTTTGCGGCTTCTTCTAGGGGCGGGGGAAATAAGACAAAGAAGATCACAACCATGAGAAAGTTCTACAAATTGTGTAGGTGGTCAGGTAATGCCATGCATGAAGTTGTAATATCAGACACATGCATAACTTCCCATTTGTGTGCCAGAAAATGAGACGCTGATGACAGCGGTGAGAGTCAGGCAGAGTCCTCAGGCGCTGTACGAATTTCCCTGAGTTTGCCTCTCTCAGTGAAGCCCTGTTGGAATAAACTGTACCTGTCACAGACCTAGGCTCTTTTTCTGCAAAAAATACATTGTCACTAGGTATGCCTTTCTTGTGATGATGTAAAATGTTCAGTTGTTGCCAAGATTAAAATTCTAAATTCATTGTCACCTATGGCTGAAGCCAGGATTTGAGCCACAGAATTAATTCTGGGAAGGTTCTGCAGTTCAGTCTGCCAGTTTACACCGAGTAAATCATTAAAGCTTTCACAGATCATTCGGAGACAAGATCTCTGTGGGCTGACACATTGTTTGTGTTAAATCCTGCAGAGATCTTTCTCTTCCTTCTGGTCAGTGCAGTAGCTTTTCTCTTCTTACCACTCAAAAGGAAGGCGTTAGCAACGTGCACCTTAATGTGTGTAAAAATCCATGGCATGAGTCAGTCTTTCTGTGAAGGAAATGGGATCACATTGTAGCAGAGTACATTAATAAAATTGTCAGGTAGCTGTTAAAATAGCTGAAAATTACCTGAATTTTTATAGGTGTCTAAAAAGGCCGAATGGCACTTGTCTTTGCTCATAAAAGGAACATCTGTTGGCTCCTGAAAGACTTGTGTGAGTGTTTAATGGTTAGACTACAGTACGTAGCTCATCCTAGGGTTATTCCACAAATGAAATACATTTTCTCTTTGAAAAGGTCCCTGTGGAGACTCTCTCTGCTCAAGATTTTCTATTCCTGATTGTTACAGCATGGTGTTTTCTTCTTTTCTGCTGCAGAGGCTTTGAAGCATCATTGATAAAGAATCCTATTTGTTAGCAATAGCTGATAGAAATGTTGGGGTGTGTCGTGCTCCTCTATCTCACGATGATGCTGTCGTTATCATCTGTATGTGACACTACAGGAGTGAACATTGGTTTAGCTTGGCGAGGAGGCAAATAAAGTAAGGAAAAGACCACAAGTTTTTAACTGTGACTGGAAGTTTAATGAGGAGGAGATGACGCAATTGAGCAAAGACATGGGACTTACTGATTCTGTGGATCTAGGGAAAAACACTTTTGTCTCTCCACACTGGTAGGATAAGCTGACTGGCTGAAAGTTCTTTCTTTTTTTTTTTTTTTTAATTGCAGTTTGCTTTACTGTGGTATTTCTTTATCAAGGAGGCAGTGTGTAAGAAAGCTGACCTCAGTAAATGAGCTCCAGGGGAGAGAGTTTATTATGTGGATCAGCATGTGAACATTCTAGTTTATGGGTTTTAATGTGACAAGGAACATAATCAGAAAATTCTGATTATGAATTGCTGCCAAAATAGAATGGCTGCAGTTTCTAAAACATCTATAGTTCTCTTTCAGATGAATGGTTCTTTGTCTGTTTCTGCCACCAGGCAGAAATATTTAGAGGTGAAAGGCCAACAGTGCATAGAAATTAAGTACAACCCATGGTGGGGGAAATTCTAAGATAAAGTAAAATAAAATAGAAGATTTAGGTTCTTTATTTTCCTACTTTTGATTTCCAAGAGATACCCTTCAGTGATGTTTTCAAGTTTGTTTGTTTTTTTTTTTTTCCCATGGAGGTTAGGAATGTTTTAATTAAACATTAAAGCAAATATTCTTTAGATTCTGCAACTGGAGTTTTCAGAGTAAAAACCCACTGCACACTGCAACATTTCTAATAAAAACTTGTTGGCAAGACTGAAATTTTGAGGACTATTTCGTCTACCTTCTCAGCATCAACCTAGTCCTTTTTGCATGTTGTTTGGCTCCAGTTTTTGGTAATCATTCTATGGCTGTCTTTTGGCTTAGATGCTGTATCACACACTCAAACTAAACATTGCATGACTCACACAGTGTTAAAGCAAAAAAGACAGTTTCTGTCTCCTTTGAGCTCATTCTTCAGGATTTAAAGAGACTTTAATTCTATTAATCTCAAGTACTCCAACCGTGGAGAATGGACCTACAGCTTTTTGAATTGCTTTGCAAATATTTATTGAGACAAATCTGTGCAGAGTGCAGCATCAGAGGAGCAAAGTGGCTATCCCTATCTCCCTTGACTAGCAGAAGCTATGGTTTTCCAGAAGCTAGAAAATCCAGCTCCCACAGGGTCTACACTGGGAGAAGGAGCATTCCTGCTTTGTATTTTTGTGCGTGTCGTAGAAAGAGTGCATTTCTGGAAATGAGATACCAGTAGGCTGTGCTGAAGGGAAAATGGTTGAGAATAGAGAGTGGAACAAACTGAAGAGGAAAATAATAACCTTGGATCCCATATGTAAAGTGGGAACCACTCAAGAGTTGCTGCGCACCGTTTTAGGTTGATTTTTTTTCCCCTGCAATGGGTTTACCTTCTTGTGCAATTATAGACATACTTCCCCTCAGATACAGCCAGTACCTATGCCCCACCAACTCACAACTTGTTTAATTCTATGGACTGCTTAGAAACCCTTAAACCCAAATGCCTACCATTCTTCTTGGGTGGAGCACCTAAATTAAGTCCATCTACTAATCCTGCTGGCCAGTCACTCTGCACTCTCTGGGTGACAGTAAAGCAGAGCAAGTGCATGAACAGACAGTGAATGTGGAGAGAGTGGAAACCTGTCCATCATTCCAGTTAATGTGTAATGATCATTCACCTCTGCCTGTGTGAAAAAGCCAAGCAGATGAGGCGTGGGTCGTTCACCTAACAAATGAAATCTACTCCAAGGTTTGATAGTTATATTACCAGGACTAAAGAAGGAATGATATTTAATAGATAGGTTTCCGTGCCTAAGGCCCTCATTCTAATCACATGCAATCTATCAAGCACATGTGCTTTTCACATTTCCCTGTGATATGCATTGTAATAACCTGGTATTCTGTTTTCTCCCTCTCTGAATCAGGTATATTCTCTGAGCCTACCTTGTCCTGCATTAGCAATCCATATGTTTTTAAGGACTTAAGGCCCCATTTCCAATTACAAAGCTTTTATCTGAGATGACACCTTTTGGGTTTTGTGCTGCAAATTATATCTGTAATACACTGTCCTTGGCAGTACATGGATTTGCATAGGGTAAAGTGGTGTAGGGACTATCAGTCTTACGCACTCAGGCTGCAAGGTAGAATGCATTGCCCAGAGGTCAACAGAATGATTGTCCCATTGGCAGGATGACTACATGGTATTGTTCTCTGCACAGCCAGGGAAGCAGGAAAAGAGTGTACAAAATTAAACCAATTTATTACATAGATGCTCTAAGGCTGTGCATAAGTGCACCGTGAGCAAAAACTGGGAACAGTTACATGAACTGAAAGTTAGACATGTAAATGAGATCAATAATCACTTCAGCTCTGTGGCAATAGTGGAAACCCCATAGTTTTCCTTTTTTTTCCAAGCGATGCAGGAGATCAGGAATGTTTAAACCCCATGTTTTAATCCTCAGACTAGCAGATAGAATTAGATATGTCTGTAATGGCCCACTTCACTCTGCATCTCCCAAGAGTCTTTATTTTACTTAAACCTGAAGCTTGTTCTACTCCGTGTTCTTTGCAGTGATCTCTAGCTTGCATTCAGCATGAGCCAAGTGTTTCTGTTAAATGAAGGAGCTTTCTCACACTTTCCTCAATATCTAACAAAAAAGATCTTTGTCCTTGCCCTTCCAGATGTATATTGGAAAAAAAAGGTGATTGATATACATACAGTAAAACTCAGGGACCAAGTGTGTCCACAGCTTTTCTGTATCTGCATTTATTCACAATGGAGTTGTGAATAGCTTGAGGTTAAGTGTCAAGTATGGTGATCTATAACACTGTCCACTGCACAAGGTCTGGTTCTGAAAAGAATTTGGACCTGAAGTACAACATTCATAGGTGCAGTAAATGGTTCATGTCAGTAAAAGAGATGCACGTTTATCTGCTTTAGGTCTGGGGATGCTATCAAGTGAGTGCTATTCTGACACATCGAGACAAATAGACCAGACCATGAACCATCCCAAGGCCTAGGACCTAGTACATGGGTACTGCTTCTGCACTTCTGAGACACATAACTTGGAAAAGGAACATAGTGAAGTGAGCCATCATACGTTTTCTCATACAAAGTTGTCCTTGGCTGACTCAATGCTACCACCACTCTTCTGTCATCAACACAAAATGTCTATCAGTTTATGCTCACAGCAACTTACAGAAATGCACATCACCTCAGAAACTGGTTCAGGATCTCCTCAGTGTCATTTTTTCCTAGCATTACCGTGAATATGTTATCTTTAACAGACAGTAACAATATTTCTTTCCTGCATGCTTCAGGAGATGACTATTGCAGGTACCAAGTAGGGCTGCCTACAGTCCTTTTGCCAACCTGCTTCAGAGTCATATCAACACCAGCTTTTACAGTGTTTGGAGAGTCAGGCATTGTCCCTTACTATTAAGAAATCATGAGCTGTGTATTGTTACAGCGATGTCCTAAACTCCTGAGAGAACACATCGCAGCTGGCATAAACTAGCTTTGTAAAGCACTGGAGTGAGCAGGATGAGACTGGCTTGCACCAGTACTGGCTGACATCAGTCTAGCTCCTATATTCCCTGATTTAAGTAAACATTCCTGTTTTGAACTTAACAAAGTTCTTTTATAGGCTAACTAAAAAAAGACATGAATCGTTGGAGAGGCAATCTTTGAATACGCTCTCCTTGCAACTTTAGACCTATGGTATGGGTCACAAATAAAAAGAGTTGGGTGACCTCAGCCAAGTGTGACATGCATGAAGGCTGAAGTGCATAAGCAGAGCAGCAAAGGGACGCACTACTGGAGTATGAGATTTTGAGGCACCTTGGCAGAAATACAAGAGGCTATTTCCACATTGTCTATTCCGTTCTCATGATCGTGTAATTATTTTAAACATAATAATAGTAAGTAGATATAACTGGTAGGTAAATGAGAAAACAGTGTGGAGATGGAAAATGGGAATGAATACACAGGATACTGAGTAGGAAAAACGGAATAAGAAAGGGGAGAAGTGGTAACACATCTCTAGTCAAAATTATTCATCTCGAACCTGTGATTAGCTAGGAACATCATATATCACAGTAAGTTTCTATGAAGCTATAAAGAATCAAGTGAATGTATGTAGAAAATTTCTGTGTTTTCTTGGCAGCAGCATCTGGCTATAAGAAAAAAATTGCCAAGGAAATAACCAAGTATGGAGGAAAGCTAACCCAGCATTTAACTCAGTGTAATTTTGGCCTGTCCCTCCTGCAAAGTGGGTAGAGCAGTTATCATCCCCACTCGACTGCCATCAGCAATTGCTCCTACAGTAGTTTTTATCACCTTTTCTTTTGTTTTGCTTTGTGGTGCAAGTGCTGTGCTTGTGATCCAGCACTTCTAGTCTGTGTTTCTAAACAAGAGTGATAAGAAGGCTCTGCACACTCATTGCTTGGAAGCCAAGTGGTTTTCACAGTATCGCAGTATCACCAAGGTTGGAAGAGACCTCACAGATCATCAAGTCCAACCCATTAGCACAGAGCTCAAGGCTAGACCATGGCACCAAGTGCCACGTCCAACCCTGCCTTGAACAGGTCCAGGGACGGCGACTCCACCACCTCCCTGGGCAGCCCATTCCAGTAGCCAATGACTCTCTCAGTGAAGAACTTTCTCCTCACCTCAAGCCTAAATTTCCCCCNGGCAGAATGACCTCCCTGCTCCTGCTGGCCACACCATTCCTGATGCAGGCCAGGATGCCATTGGCTCTCTTGGCCACCTGGGCACACTGCTGGCTCATGTTCAGGTGGGTATCGATCAGCACCCCCAGATCCCTTTCTGTTTGGCTGCTGTCCAGCCTCTCCAACCCCAGCCTGTATCTCTGCATGGGGTTGTTGTGGCCAAAGTGCAGCCCCCAGCACTTGGACTTATTGAACGCCATCCCCTTGGACTCTGCCCATCTGTCCAGGTGGTCAAGGTCCCACTGCAGAGCCCTTCTGCCCTCCAGCCCAGCCACATCTGCTCCCTGCTTGGTGTCATCTGCAAACTTGCTGATGACTGACTCGATGCCCTCATCCAGATCATCTATGAAGATGTTTCTTCCTCTTCCAAACGGTTTGGATCACTGGAACACCCAGTGCAGTTTCTGTGTGGGGCAGGAGGGCCAAGAATGATTTGTAAGTTCAAGAAAGCAGTGATGTAGCTCCATTTTTATGATTTTTTTTTTTTTGGCTTTGCTTTTATGCTACTGCTTTTAAAGTTTAGTTGCCATAACAACCCAAAGCAATCCTGCATTACCATAGAAACGTGCTGTTGTGGGTGACAGCTTTTGTAAGAACCTTTTTCTTTTCCCTTTTCTCTCCTCTTCATGTAGTGTCTTAACAGAGGCCTTTTTGCAGGTATATCACAGTGTGCTCCAGGGTACAGCTGAACAGTGTTAAGTATCAACATTCCATGAATGTCAGAATGACATCATAAACAACAAAAAAATAAGCATATACTTAAACCCAGGAAGAAAACCTGGGGTCATGGTCGACTGAGAACAGAGAAAAGAGTGAAAGCAAATTCTTGTTGCTTAACTTGGAGGTCAGAAGGATTGAGCTCAGAGCAGGCCTGGCTGATGAATCCTTGTGAGTAAATAAACAGAAACACGGCAAAACAGGAGTTAGGGTTTAGGATATGCACCAGGGAGTTAGTATAAAAACAACTGCTCATGTTAGTTGTAGTTATCAAAAGATAGGGCTACTTTAATGTTCTCTGCATGGGGCTGCTCCTTGAGCCTATTCAGAGGCCAAAGTGAGACCTGCCAAATGAAGCAGCCCTCTTACAAAGCACTATTTCACACTGAGAGGTGGTTCCAGCTGCATTCTGATAGTCTGCAAGCTCCAGGGTGTGAGTTGTGACCTGGCAAGCTCTAAATTGTTTGAGATCTGTCTATATTGAGGACTTTCTCTCTCTCTATGTGATACTTTTAACAATAGTTAAATAGAATAGCATCTCTTGGGTTCATGAGGAGTGGTGGAGGAGGGGTCCAGCCTCTTCTCCTTGGTGTCAAGCGACATGACTAGAGGAGATGGTTTCACGCTGCACGAGCAGAGGTTCAGGCTGGATGTTAGGAAATACTTCTTCACAGAGAGGGTTATCAAACACTGAAATGGTCTACCTGGGGTAGTGGTGGGGTCACTGTCCCTGACGGATGGACCTGGCACTTAGGGACATGGTTTAGTGTTGACCCTTAGTGCTGGGTTGAGGGTTGGGCTGGATGATCTTTGAGGTCTCTTCCAACTGGATGTATTCTGTGATTCTGTAATAGACCTTGTCCTTCCACAAATCTGCAAATCCATCTGGACTGCTGGAGCATATCAGCTATCTGAACTTCTAATAGATTGCTGTGCATCTTTACTATCAAACTTCAAGTTGTATTTATGGACCAGTCGCAGATCATTTACTCTGTCCCAGCAAGCCTTTGTCAAACAGAGTACACTGTTACAGGTTCATAGTTTTATGACAAACCACACAACTTATGTAGAAAGAAGATAGCCAAGCATAGCCAGGCAGCTCTGGAGAGTGTTACTGATCAGTGGTTTTATGGGGAGGCACAAGACTACCAGCTTGCCTGTAATCAGCACCATCAATAATGAAAAAAACCTTTTCATTCCTGATTTGCATGTTTTATAAAACACAAAAGCTTTCAGAGTTCCCCTTGCCAAGATCAAGCAGGCAGCAGGGCATGCCGTGTAGTTCAGATATGCTCTATGGTTACTCACCCTTCTTCAAGCCTAGATGCATCTTCTATTACTTCCTCTCATTTCACCCTCAATTCTCCAGGCTCACCCCTACCTGGGACTGATGATTAGTGTGAAACAGGGTTTCTTCTGGCTTTCTGAACATCTGATATTCAAAGATATGACATCCTAGGGTGCTCCTTAGCCTTCCTTTTTATGGTGTCAGAAGTCGTCTCCATGATCTTGAAGTTTCCAGATGAGACCTGTTCCATCTAACCAAATCAAGATTTATTGGACACAATTCCCTCTTTGCTCTTCTTCAACTCCTTTCTCCAGTCAAGAAATTTCAAATTACTAAGTGAAAGGTTAAATATTGTAAATACTCATTTCTCCTTTTCCTTTACATCCCAATGACATGTTGACTTCTACTCCATGAAAAAACGCTGTAGCCAAAGTTCAAAGGGACTTTTATATCACCTCGAAATTAGTTCTTGTTCCAATTAAATTACTGAATAGTGACCACCATGAAATGTGATTTCCACTCATTAATCTTGCTAATTTGCTATGTTCAGTACAAATCCATTCTCTGAACAGCCTTTCCACCTCCAATTCAGAACAGGGTGCCATAGCCTCTTCTTTTTTGATAGTCTTGCTGTAGACTCTGTGGTTCACAGTTGAGTTTTATGTCTGGATTAGAATATCTGTATTTTCTTAGGAACTGACTATGGACAGATGCTCAAAGCCACCACTTTTTCCATTTGTTTACTGATTAGAAGACTCTTGGGCAGGAGATGTGCATGTGTGGGTTGTTAAAGAGCAATAATATCAAACCAAATAATAGACGTGCCCTAAGCTTTTTATAATTGCATCTATCTTACCCAGTACTAATGAGCTTCCTTTTTAACAGAGCCCTTCTTATCAACAAATAATCCTTTCTTCACTTTCATCACTCTTTTTATTTTTGCTCCTGTCTTACTTGCCTGAAATTGCTGTATGAGACAAGCTGAGGTACAGAAGCAATATTGCACTCCCAGGGAGTATGTCAGGAATGGATCTAGATCTGGAATACATACCTGTGCAGAGAGAGAATTTATGGAGAAATCCTTTTGAAGGGAAGCAAAGGTAAGGAAGAGCTGCAGGTTGCCAATATGCACTTGGCAAGGTAGGTAACAAATGAGAAGTTATCCTAACCCACTGTGTTCCCCTGGGAGTCTAGGTGTATTTACAATACACAACATATAATCAGGATTAGTCTGAGCTAGTCAGTACCAGCAGTACCATTTAGGCATAGGCAGCAAACACTACACTTAAATACCTGTGTTTCAGTGACAATAGTACTTCAGGGCTGTTTTGTCATTGCAGATGTGACACCAATATTTGAGCTGCCTTGATTTCCACTGTTCTTTTGGTTTACAACCTTTTTCTTCTTTTCCCATCATTGTATGTCTTCTATACTGTATTGATAACATTAGCAGCATACCTCTGAGGTCCATCTGCAGTTCCTTGCTGGAATGTACTCTCTCTGAACTGGCAAGGCACACTGCACCAGATGTCCAGGTTTGTGCTTAACCTTTCCCTTAAAGGCACAAAATTATGGTGTGCACAGAATTCTGTGATACTATTCCATGATACTGGAACGTGTCCAGAGAAGAGCAATGAAGCTGGTGAGAGGCCTGGAACACAGCCCTGTGAGGAGAGGCTGAGGGAGCTGGGAGTGTTCAGCCTGGAGAAGAGGAGGCTCAGGGGTGACCTCACTGCTGTCTACAACTACCTGAAGGGAGATTGTAGCCAGCTGGGGGTTGGTCTCTTCTCCCAGACAACCAGCAATAGAACAAGGGGACACAGTCTCAAGTTGTGCTGGAGGAGGTATAGACTGGATGTTAGGAGGAAGTTCTCTTCACAGAGAGTGATTGGCATTGGAATGGGCTGCCCAGGGAGGTGGTGGAGTCACCGTCCCTGGAGGTGTTCAAGCAAAGCCTGGATGAGGCACTTAGTGCCATGGTCTGGTTGACTGGCTAGGGCTGGCTGCTAGGTTGGATTGGATTGGATGATCTCGGAGGTCTCTTCCAACCTGGTTGATTCTATGATTGTATGATTCTATGACTTACTGATGGAAGCTGTTGTTTAGTGAAATAAAAAAACTAGAGGGCCTGGTACTGGATCAGAATGTCACAGACACCCAGCACTAAGTGCTAATCTGGTATAATTCACTGATTAATTTCTGTTCCACAATACTGATGGATTAACTATCTGAGAAACCTTACCCTGGATCAGATACCATCTGTCTTTCCATAGTAAGCTTAAAGTCAGCATAAACTCCAAATCATGTGTTCTGGGTAATGCAATAGAAATGTCATTCCATGTGCACATTTGATTATGTATCAGATTTGCTCTGCTAGGTGACTCAGTCACGAACAGATCTTGTATACTAATGAACACAGAACCATCACTGATGTGAAGCTTGGACTATGTTGAAATGTGTTGCTCCAAGGTATCTTGCTATGCAGCTCTGACTTTCATGTTAAAGGCAGATGGGAATGCTAATTTCTTGAGCTCAAGCTTGGAAGGCAGGATCTGAAGCAGAAGAAAATTGTATTTTAGTGATCCCAAGCTATGATTGGTCTTAATTTATCCCTTGGTAGAAGAGGAAGATGTTTAATCATTTCTCTAACGATATGTAAGGTCTCCAGGTTGTCAAAATTAAGAAATAAAGATTGAGTTAGAAATCTCTGGAAAGTGCATGGAGACCTGGAGAGAACCTTTCATTATTTCATCCCCTCGTGACCAGTGATTGAAAAAGAGATGGTAAACTCTGAAAGAAGTTGCAACTAGAGTTCAAAGCAGACAGCAGAGCTGTGATTGAAGGCTGAGAGCATTTTGGGGAGGGGGGTGGGGAAGAAGAGTCATGCTTCCATATTCCTCTATGCAAGAATGCACTGAGGATATATTTCTTAGGACGTCCAAAATAGCTAGTTCTTTTTGTTCTGCTCCCCACAGACTGCCTCTGTCTGGCCTAGCAGTGATGCAAAACAAGAATTTGTTTCTGGGAGCTTTGTAACTCTGATGCCTTGTTCACAGTGGGTCCATTGTCAAAAGGCAAAGAGAAGGCAAACTCTTGCAGATGAATCAGGATAAAGTACTATCACAATTGTATTGTCAGCCAGAAAGCTTGAAGTAACTTCACCAATTACTGAGACCCATTTCCTGCCTTGCAAGTGGAATTAGGATCTCTCAGCAATATGTTGAAAGCAATTGAATATCATCCAGCGATTGCTACGAGTCAAGTTGTAAGTAATTACTACTAATGATGCTTGTGAGGGAAAACAGATGTGGCTGAATCAGGCTCTCCCCTTACAGACTTAAAATGCACACAAACTGAAACTAGCTCTTTAGTTATATGCCAGTGTTTCTTCAGTTTCTTTATGTATTTCTAGTGCTCTTGGTAAGGAAGTATACTGAGATAGCAGGATGTTGTAGCCATTTCCCCTGAAGGCTCACCAGAACTTTTCCTGTAACTGTTGTAGAATGATTGTAACCAAAAATTACCAATTTTCCCCATCAGGGGATCTTGCAAGAAGGTGGTGCATTTTTTTCAGTAAAAACCCAGTGTTGCTAACACAGGTCTTAAGGGAGACATTTATGAGATTAAGCCAAGATCCTTGTCTCATTTGCCATAGAGTGAATCTAGAGTAACTAGGTTTCATTTAAGTAGTCTTTGGATTTATATTGGTGAAAATGAGATGAGTTTAGCTTTTAATTAGAAAATAGTGCATACATGAGTTGCACTGTGAGGTTTTTTAACCTAAGAGATCAACCTTCAGTGAGCAGCAGAAGTCTCCCGAAGGTAATCTTACCATCTCTGTTCCACATACACCCAGGAAAACAATTGATCCAGCTATGAGGCTTCTTTCTGACAAATGAAACCCCATACAACTCTGTTAAAATCCAGGGTATTACTAAGGAGCCAGACTTGTGGAAACTGTGACATGTAGATAAATTGGGCTATCACAAAAGAGAAGATGTAACTTTCATTTAGCTCTGAACAGCATGGGATTTGTCTGCTTATGCCTGAGCTCTAGTTCAAGGGTCTCTTATTTATTCCATACATTATAGGCCATGTTATAGTGACACAGCCCTGTTCTTGAAATACCATTGCAGTGTCAACAGCTGCTGATAATAACTTGCCAGGATGACGTGATTCCCTGTGAACCACAAGATCTAGCTACAGAGCACCAAGGGAAACAGCTGAATTTCTCTGACTGTACAGCACTGTTGTGAGGGTGGTTTAAATCTCCAGTACTGTGTAGGTGCTCTGTCATGCCTGTCTGCTGTCAGCACTGACCAGAGCCTTCTCTTTTTATGGCACTTAAAATTCAAGGGAGACAGCATTAGAGGAAGGAGAGTCTAACTCAAGTGGAGACTTGATGACTGGGTGCCTCACATGTGAGATGGGGACCAAGCAGTTTCAGCCTGAGTTCCTTTGGAAAGCACAACAGATGATAGCCCTCCCACTTTATTTTCTTGTATTCTACTTTCCTTAAGTCTCCACCCAACTCAGTATTTCTCTCTGTTTTGGTTTCTGTCTCTCAACCTTATTAACTTGTGTTTTTTCTAGGTTTCTTGTGGCATTATTTTTCCTCCTTGCCCACCCTGACTGTTGTCCCTCTAGGTCTCTCTGTGAAAAAAGTGCAAGATTCTGTCTTTATTTCACATGCCATTCCTCCCTTCTCCCTCCTGTTATTTTAATGTTTAATCCCCTACTTAAGATTTTCCCAAGTCATGTGTTATTATTTTCACAGCCAGTTCAGCCATTCCATTATGAATGCTTCTGCTTTTATGCTGAGCATCACAGGAAAGGATGTGTCTCTGACCCACCTCCACTGCTCACTAAGCCTTTGAAGTACGTGTAATAAACTTCCTCTGATGGTAAAAAGAAAAGCCTCATTAGTTCCAGCCCATATTTGGGAGGCACCTCTAATCCACACTCGTTCTACTTCTTTCTTTTTAATGTTTGATTGTTGATACACCTTACTTGATTCAGGCAGTCTTTCAGTGGTGAGATTTTTTCCTGCATTTAAGTCATGATGGCTGAGTGGGGCAGGAATCTCTCCTTCCTTCCAGTATAACCTGCAGAAAGAGAAAGGCGACCTAGCTCCAAAGATGGGCAGTTATTGACAGGGAGATGTTGCATCCATGTAGTACTGGTCCTACTGCAGCAAAACCTGACAAAGTCCAAGACAGGGTAGCTCCAATGCTCTCACCTTTTTTCCTCTTGGATATGTACCCATCTATAAAGTGTTTTTCATGACTCAGACCTCTTTATACACCAGCCTCACTTAATCTGATCTGCATATGCAAGTATTTCACCTTGCTCATGTTGAGAAGTTGCTTCAAAGTCTGGTCATCAATACTTGGTGTTACCTGTCTGTAGTTTAAATAAGGTGTTCTGCAACTTACATTTGCTTGAAACTAGAGACTTGTTTCACACAATACCAGGCTAGCTTTGTGTGGTCCAGCATTTTGGGTTGATACAGGTACACTGCTGGCTGGAAACTGGGGAAAAAGTCCTTGCAGAATGCAAGTGCTTCTAATTAGGAAAACAAAAGTGATATTTACAGATAGTTGTCTTACCCTTTTGCAGCATTTGATATTTTCCATTTAATTAGACAGAAGATAAGAGAAATTAATTCAGTTGCCAACTGATGGGAACAACAACCTAGTAGCAAGCAGGTTGGCTACTCTTTTAGTTCTGTTCACAGTAGTTGAGTGATTTTGGTTTGCTTGCAGATCCTTGGATTTTTCTTACGTGTCAGGTTGCACTGGGTTTGCTTAGGATACTTTTGTTTATAGAAGCTCATATAAGGCTGAGGTTTAGATTTTTGACCAAAACTGTAGTGATACCACACTAATGTTCTAGCTTTTGCTAAACAATGGTTTCACAGCATCAAGGCCTTCTATTTCTCACTCTGCCCTCCCAGTGAGGAGACCGAAGGGTGCACAATAGGCTGGATGAAGACACAACTGGGAAGGTGACTCCAGCTAACAGAAGAGCTGTTCAATACCATATAATGTCACGTTCAGCAATGAAAGGGAAAAGAGGAGGCTTTAGGTGACCAGCCATCTTTTGCTCAGGAAGTGACTGGACATCAGTCTATGCACAGGAAAGGCCTTGGTGTCACTAGCTTTATTTCTTTCCCTTTCTTCCTCTTCCATTTAAACTTCAATTATTAAACAATTGTTTCTTCCTATGTTTTATCTTGACCCCCTCAAGTTTTCTTGCTTTTATTCTTGCTTTTCCCCTTCCCCATCCCACTGAGAGAGAGTGAATGACAGAATGTGCCCACCAGGTTCATGCACAACACAGGTATAGAAAGCTCTGCCAGCTAGCTGTTAGTGTGGGACCAGTTTCTCTGTATTGTGTCCTGGCTGAGTGCATTAGCTTTTGACAGCTACTGAGGAAATACCACTTCTGTTGCAAACCCCTGGCATTGGAAAAGATACACATAGCTGTGCCAGAGAAAGTAAAGGTATCATCATAGCCTTCTGCATGCAGGAGAAGAAGTCCTCTATGAGAAGTCAAAGGCAATCAAAAGGAACTTCAGGGCACTGGAGTGGTTGGTTAAACAGTCGAGTACAGATTGCGTTTCCCTCATCCCTTCAGTGGCAGGGAAGAAAAAGGAGCGAGAAAAGAGACCTGATTAACACGTGGCTTAGAGGCTGATGCCATCGGTGGGATTTTGGTTTCCTTGATCATGAGGAGGTTTACGTAACACTGGGCTTGCTGGTGACAGATGGATAGAAAAAGGGATTCTTGCCCATGAGCTGGCAGGGCTCATCAAGAGGGCTTTAAACTAGGGTCAAGAGGAAAAGAGGATAAAAGCAAGCCCACTAGAGATGAGACTAGATTTATTGATTCAAGTCCTTCACTAGGATTAAACTTGAACCTTGTCCTAAGAGGTTCCTTTAGTTCAGGCTCGTTCACTCTTCCAAATGAAGTAGGGTCTTTCGTTGGTAGTGTTTTCTGTCTCTGCTCCCCAAGGAAACAACTCAGCTGAAACCACCTCCTCTAACCCACTCCTCGAGAAAAAGTGGTAGCCCGCCTTTAAGCCAGTATAAAGAGGCATGTGGCATCAGTAAGGTTGAACAGCCAGATGTGCTTGGCAAGTAACTCCTCTTAACCTGCCAGTTGCCTACCGGGTAATGTGTAACCTGCTGACTTTCCCTGGAAGGGGCTTGGGAAGCTACTGAGAGAAGTCAGAAATGCTACAGTAAGTAGTGGTGTAACAGGGGCATCTCTTTTCCACAATGGTTTCTGCTATACTTTTGTGCTGATACAATCAGCACTGGGTCTGTGCTCCTAGGAAGAAAAGTAATTTTCTGTTATCCTGTCAAATCTCTAAATAAAGACCCCTTGCCAGGGAGAGGCAGCCAATATGGCCAGTTATCAAGAGCACTCTTAGTAAAATTGGTGTGAGTTGTGGGTGTTCTGGCTCCTTTAAGAATTGAGGCTCTGTGAACAGCATTCACACTCTTTCTTCTCAGCAGCTCTCTAACTCTTTATCTTACACTCCCTGTCAATGTAACTCTTACATGCTGCATGCACCTCAGGAATAGGAGGAAAGGGCAAAAGGTTTAAAGGCACCCAGCTCGAGAAGACATCTTGCTCTTTCCAGTCACTAGAAATGGGTAGAAAAAAAAGCCTTCCATTAGCAGCTTACCAGAGCTGTAGCTCCTGGTTCAAGACTAGATTGTGCTATGATTAATGAAATGTGTTTAGCAGTCTCATTTGAGTTTTTAATGGTCTGTTATCCACATTATAGCTTTAGCATACACTGCAGTGTGATCAATAGCCTGTTTGGGAGTAGGAAGCAGGAGAGAGGACTGCTTTGAGGTGTACACACTGGACAGAGAGAGAAGTGAAAAGATCTTGATAGCTTCTGCAAGTATGGTATGCCTCTATGGGGCTCAATACATGCATGTGTACCCAGGCTAGTTAAATGCACTAGTGAAATACTGTGTTGGGCTGATAAGGTCTACTGAGAAGCGGCAAAAATACACAGTGGCAAAAGGCTGCATTGACACACTTGTGTGGCTTCTGCTACCCAAACAAACTGAGATATCTCTTTGAGACACTGGCATATGCCAGGTTTATGCACCTTTCCTCTTCTGTGTGTCTCATCCTTCTCTGAGAGCCATAACAATCTACTATTCTTCCCTACATCAGCAGCAGGGCAAACGTATCTCCCTACTGAATCAATCATTTTCCCATGTCTTTAGTGGGAGGATTGCTGACATGCAGATTGGGATGTTGTTTTGCCACTTGTTTTGCCGGCCATGAGCCTGAAGGGAATATGTTGCAGGTGAGAGAACAACCTTCAGGAGTACCTAGCAAGCATCTACAATTTAAATTTAATGACCATATTTAGTGAAGTACTTAATCATAGGCTGAAGTGTAAATGCTCATGGGTAGTCTCAATGACTTCAACAAGACTGAAAATAACAATGCACTGAGATGCAGCATTGAGTTAGGGCTGCTAATGTCTCAGCTGTGTCTTGACTGATAGATTCAGGGCCAAGTGTTGCTCTCCACCAGTAGCCCCTTTTATTCCCCTCATTGAACAGTATCTGCTAAATGTGGTCTTTCCAGTTGCAGAGGAGAAGATGTGATGTACTAACTCTCTATCAGCCCTTTGATGCTGAAATTTGAGCTGAAGTTTAAGATCATTGAGTTTAGCACTGAGAAAAAGATGGAGCAGTCAGCAAAATGTCACAGGTGACCGTGATGAACTGCTGCTCCCCACTGGCATGTGCCATGGCAGATGATGCATGCCTGAGGCTACAGAACTCAATGATCCCTAGAAAAAAAAATTCTTGCCCACAACTCATAAATTCTTAGCACTATAATAGTTTTGTAACAACACTTTAGCAAGTTAGGAGCGTTTGCAACAAGAAAGTGGAGCTGAGTGGAAATCTCCAGCTTCCGTATCAGTTTTAATCTGGCCTCTTTTGCTTTGTTTCTGAGTTGCCATATGTTTTAAACTTCTAATAATAGTAATTCTGATACTTTTAAAAGTTAGTGTTAGGAAGATAACACCTCTATGTCCATCTGAACATGTGCCTATCAATCTGTTTGTCACTTGTCTACCTGATTGTATTGTGTAAAAGATGTGAGCTTCATCATCCATTTGTTCATCTTCTTGGAAATGTTCATGAATTATTCTGGTCATTTAATGTGTCCTAGCCCTTTGTTTTGTAGGTATCTGTTCTAGGTAACAATAAATCTGTCAGTTTAATTGCTTTGTCTTTAGCCTCAAACTTTTTCTCAGCAAGTCGATGAGTAATCATATTATTAAGTCTACTAAGGAGGAAAAGTTGTTACTGGTTCTCCTTCAGTTCTTTTATTGAATAAAATGAACTATCTAAATAATGATCCCTCCCCACTGTTTCCTAAATAATATTACTTCCTCTTAGGCAATTGGAGCTTCAGCTTGTTTGCTTTTTAATTAAAAGTAAGTTTTCAGCAACCTCTTTCATCATCAGAATTTTCTGTCACCTTGAAGTGAAGGCTCTGGCATTGTCTTTTAAATTATTGAGCGCTGGCCAACTGGGGGAGTTCAGTTTAGAGTGTACATTAATCTTCTTAACTACTCTCATCAAACTGACTGTCCAGCCTGCTCTGGCTTCAGTACTCCAGGTTGCTGTCCTTCTTGTATTTATCTATCTATCTAGATGTCTAAAACATGAATATAATCTTTCTGCATGCTTGCTAATTGAAGTATTATATATTCTTTGTGTCTGACATGTGACAAAATATTTCCCAAGGTTGTGTCTGACAATAACAAGTTGGTGTGGAAAGATTTTCCTTTGCCATTTGGTTAGCAGAACTCAGTGTTGAAAGCAGCATTGTTGAGGGAGTCACTTCAGACCCTTTGGGAATATGTTATGTATCTATCTCCTCTTTTTTTTTTTTTTCCTTCCAAATTCTCTGATTTGTTAAAGATCTAAAAAATTTAGTTCTTTAAGCAAAGCTGATCTAACTTGCAATTTTAACAACCATTTAGACCCTTCTGTTAAAACAAGAAAAGAAGGTTAGTGGTTTGTGCACGTTAATGTTGTCAGCGTATTGGCAAACTCTGTTGCTTGTGAAGTAAGTCGCTAAAATCCATAGAAGAGTTGAGAACAAGAAGAGCAGTTCCACTGTGTGGAACATGGGGGATCAGGGCTCTGCTTCCCACCTCTGCTGCAGTCATCTGTGCACACCTCACTGCCTCTGCAGTTCTGGGTCCTGTTTGTGGTAGGCAAAAAATATGTTGTATCATTTCTCCTTCTCACTGTCTGTCTTGTCCAGTTGTTGCAAATTGTGTATTTATACGGCACCTAGCACTGCAGAGCACTGGATAAGCTATTCCTGCACACATAAATTATCCATAGAAATTATTGTTTTCTATACTGAGCCCTTTTTACACTGGGAACTCACAGTTCCCTCTGATTTATCTTGCATTTAGTCTCAGTGGAATAACTGAGCAGGATTTACTGTGAATACGTGAAGTTGTATCTGTCTGGTTGCTCAGATGCTATTGTGAGTACTCCTGAGTGAAAACTGTCAGACACTTTAGAGGGCAAATACTGCCTTCTGTGAATTTTAACATTTAGTGCCACACAGGATTCTGGTACTTTCTTCTTCCAGAGTTTCCTCCCCTAAAAAGATCAAATTAGATGTACTCTCTCAGTGATAAAGCATCAATTTACACATCCTGCTGTGCCATCCTGGTATCATTTCAAAAATAGTGGTTGAATCTTTTTGCATTTGGGGAAGTTGTTAGTTTTAATTTAGCTTGCACTTCTTAGGAACTCAGCTTGGGCTGCTGTGGATTAGAATTCGTGAAGCCCAGTTTCCCAAATGGCAAAGCCTCTCCTACACAGCCGCATGCTCTGTGGAGCATGCCTTGACCAGAGGATAGCTTGCCAGCAATCCTGTACTTGGTCTGACAGCTTTTCTCACCCACCTGCCCAGAATGGGAAAGTGGGAGGTTGTTAATCAGCAGCAAAGCCAACAGACGGTGTTTTAATGAGAAAATACATAAAAATTGCTTCATTTGTCGGTAGTATAAATTTAGTGAGCCAAATTCTGACCTGCTACGAGTTAGGATGGCTCCACTTGACGTGAAAGGAGTCATACCTGCATGCGCTATCTCTATGTAGACTCCTTCCAGGTTGTGAGTGTAAATGGAAGGTCCTCATTCTCTGTTGCATAGTCTCACAGAACTGAATCTGTTTTATCAGGAATGACAGCAGCTGCTCTTTCTGACGTCTAAGACCACCCTGTTGAGTTTATTCATTCAAAGCCATCACTGCTGTGGTTCCAGGACATGGTGGTGCTGGTGTTCACTGGAGCACCCATGACAGACAGCTTTCAAGGACACAGGTACCTGTGCATCAGGACACATCAAATTTTATTCCACACACAGATGCACACAATAGAGTTGAATTGCTCAAGTATGGTTTACAGTACAAGTTGAAGTTGATAAATGGATCGTAGAATCATAGAATCATTGAGGTTGGAAGAGACCTCTAAGATCATCCAGTCCAACCTAGCACCCAGCCCTATCCAGTCAACTAGACCATGGCACTGAGTGCCTCATCCAGTCTTTTCTTGAACACCCCCAGGGACGGTGACTCCACCACCTCCCTGGGCAGCCCATTCCAATGCCAATCACTCTCTCTGTCAAGAACTTTCTCCCAACATCCAGCCTATACTTCCCCCGGCACAACTTGAGACTGTGTCCCCTTGTTCTATTGCTGGTTGCCTGGGAGAAGAGAACAGAGAAGAGAGCAAATTCTTTATGCAAAGGGACAAGGCCCAGAGACTTTGTAGTGTCAAATCTAGACCAAACATAATGATCAAAGCTGCTGCAACATGTCTGTAAAGCAGACTATTCTACAGAACAGTCCACTACAGATAAAATAAAATGTTAAACGAAG
This sequence comes from Tricholaema leucomelas, assembly GCA_013400475.1. NCBI lineage: Eukaryota > Metazoa > Chordata > Aves > Piciformes > Lybiidae > Tricholaema lacrymosa > Tricholaema leucomelas. The sequence goes on along the minus strand of WAAF01014600.1, from coordinate 21,305 downwards.
TTATGCACTGGACTAAGTCTGAAATTATGAATCAAATTAGTCCTAATAAAAGTGATTGACTGATTCTGAAAATCTCCTTTACCCACAACAATCTTAAAAACTTTTTCACAGGTGTCTGTGATTATCAATTCCCAAGCAAATTTAGCTGTACCATTTTGGACTTACTGCTTAGACTCTGTTTTTCCTTAATTACCAATTAACCTAACCAAAGTAAGTATATATAAAGGAAGTTTGTAGCTTTGGGTTGTTTCTCTCCTTTCCAGTGAACTATGACCCACTTACCGATCTCATTCAGGAATATATCATAGAATCATAGAATCACAGAATCAACCGGGTTGGAAGAGACCTCCAAGATCATCCAGTCCAACCTATCACCCAGCCCTAGCCAGTCAACTAGACCATGGCACTAAGTGCCTCATTCAGCCTTTTCTTGAGCACCTCCAGGGACAGTGACTACACCACCTCCCTGGGCAGCCCATTCCAATGCCAATCACTCTCTCTGCCAACAACTTCCTCCTAACATCCAGCCTAGACCTCCCCTGGCACAACTGGAGACTGTGTCCCCTTGTTCTATTGCTGGTTGTCTGGGAGAAGAGCCCAACCCCCACCTGGCTACAGCCTCCCTTCAGGTAGTTGTAGGCAGCAATGAGGTCATCCCTGAGCCTCCTCTTCTCCAGGCTAAACACCCCCAGCCCCCTCAGCCTCT
>WAAF01014600.1:0-20457 GCA_013400475.1 Tricholaema leucomelas | reverse complement strand
GCCTGACCAGTGTTGAGTACAGGGACAGAATAACCTCCCTCGTCCTACTGGCCACACTGTTCCTGATCCAGGCCAGGATGCCATTGGCTCTCTTGGCCACCTGGGCACACTGCTGGCTCATCTTCAGCTACTATCCACCAGTACCCCCAGGTCCCTTTCTTCCTGGCTGCTCTCCAGCCACTCTGTCCCCAGCCTGTAGTGCTGCTGGGGTTGTTGTGGCTAAAGTGCAGAACCCTGCACTTGGCCTTGTTCAGTCTCATCCCATTGGCCTCTGCCTACCCATCCAGCCTGTCTAGGTCCCTCTATGGGGCTCTCCAACCCTCCAACAGCTCCACACCTGCTCCTAGCTTGGTGTCTCAATCTGTCACCATGGAAATCATTTGATGTCACAAATGTGAGATTGTAGGATCAGTTAATATGTCAGGTAGGTAGACCCAGACTAATTATAGAAGAGAAAAATTAAATTTAACACACACATTTATTGACAGTAAGTAATGATGGGAAAGGAAATTAGGTAACAGCTCATGATTGTTAAGTGGTCCAGAAGAAATGCATCAAATTTCTTATGAAAGCTGCTGTAGGTGTTTAAATCACTGTTGGATTATAATGTGGAAGCATTTTAATATGTGCAGTGTCATATACCTTATAGCTTACTTCAGCCCTTCAGTCTGGAGTCCTTACACAGAATTCAGTGAATTCCCTACAGCAGTTCCATATGCTTGTTTTTGTTTGGTTTTTTTTTACCCTGTGTTGTTACATGATACAGTTGCAGGCATATTTCTTGTTTCCTTCTCATACACAGTAAGTGTATCCAGAAATCATTGAAAGTATTAAAAGAAGCTGTCTCGTTAAGTTGTTCGTCAGCGTTCATGTAGCTTCTGCTACCTAGGCACCTATGCATGCATATAGTTTTGTGATCCAGAGCTCTCTCAAATGACTGAAATAACAACCCCAAGCAGCGCTACAGGCTGGGGACAGAGTGTCTGGAGAGCAGCCAGGAAGAAAGGGACCAGGGGGTACTGGTAGAGAGTAGCTGAAGATGAGCCAGCAGTGTGCCCAGGTGGCCAAGAGAGCCAATGGCATCCTGGCCTGGATCAGGAACAGTGTGGCCAGTAGGACAAGGGAGGTTATTCTGTCCCTGTACTCAACACTGGTCAGGCCACACCTTGAGTACTGTGTCCAGTTCTGGGCTCCTCAATTCAAGAGAGATGTTGAGGTGCTGGAAGGTGTCCAGAGAAGGGCAACAAGGCTGGTGAAGNCTGGTGGATTCTGTGATTCTTTGATACTGCATGTTAGGTGATGGCTTTTACTGCACATATGTTCACGTAGACATTCTATTTAATGACTCTTTGCATAGAACGTTTCTTACTTGGTTTTGCTGTTCCTGAGAACAAAGAACACATATGCTGTATGTATTCAAGCAGCATAATTGGAAAGAAATAATAATAATTGTAAAGGGTTAACCCTCCTGGGGGGAGTGATCTTGAACCTGACCCCAGGTGGTCTTGACCCCTCCCTCAGGCGTGGGTCTGAACACTACCAGGTGATGGTGGTTAGCCCACCCCCTTCCTGCCTGAGATCCATAAAAGCAGGGAGATTTTGTGTTTGCTCTCTTTTTACTGCCTTCCTGCCCACCAGAGATCACCATCCTGTTCCTGGTTCTCTGTGTTTCACCATGTGGCCATCGCCCCACGAGGAGGATGAAACCCATTGCCATCGAATCTGGTTGTATATTTACATATTTTGTGTCTTGTTTTCCCTTCCCTATATATTTGTCACTTTCCTACCTCATATACCTTTTATTTATTGTTAAACTTCTCTTCTTTTAACTTCCAAATTGCAGTGAGATCATTTTTTTGGGTCTGCTTTACCTTTCCTGTCTCTCCATCTAATTCCTTTTCTTTAGGGAAAGAGGGGGGAAGAGGGAAGGGCATCCTATAAATTGTTATCGGTTCTATCAACTATGTTTGAGTCTCTGGGAAATTTAAATTAGAACCAAGACAATAATAAATTATAATAACTCTATAGCTTTCTTTGCCCCTTCACAAAATTACTTATTTTGCATTCTATTAAGCAGAGGGAATAGAAGTTTAACTGGAGGTAGAATGTCCTTCTTAGCTGTCGTTTAAAGAGAGTCTGAGATGGTTTCTTAGATCTAAAGATCATTCACAGTACTTTGTTATTTGATACATCTGTAATGATTTGGTACAAATTACTGGTTTTGTCTACTTTGAAGCAGCTTGAAATTAAAAGGAAAAAAATGAAAAGGATTGATTTGCTCTCCACAATAAGAGGTAGACATCCAATATGAAAATTGGCAACACCTTTATCTTCTGAAGGGAGATCTTATGGATTTGCATTAATAACCAATTCATTCCCTGCTGGCTTTTCTTCCAGACAGTATGCTAGTCCAAATACTAAGAAGGAGCTTGAAGTCCTTCCATCCTAGTTGACAGTGGCTAGAGAATTGAGTCCAAATTCTTGCATTTTATCCACCAACTAGAATATTTAATTCAGTTCTGCAGCCAAATGGAGGCAAACCAAGCTCAGGCATTCTGTTCTAGGGGTAGTTTGTTGACTATGACCTTAAAAAATACTTTCATGGTAGCAAAGTCTTTGTGGCCCAGCTCAGCCACAGTTTTGGATGTTCTCCAGTACAATGCATGAAAGTCTAGGTATGGCTTTCTGGGGTGCTCCTATCCTAAGCTAGCAGTGTCGCACGTTTGCTGATGAATGCAACAAGAGAGAAGATTCTTTTGAACCTGCTGAGCAACCCTTTTGGTACTGTAAAAAAATAACTCTCAAAAGACAGAACTGTGTCTTCAACTTGGTTTTTTTTTTCCCCTTTTTGTTCTCAGGGGTCAAAAAATCCTTTGTTTTACACAGGCTTTTTCTTAAGTGACAAACCTTTCCTCACCCCCCACTGCTGTTCCTACCAAACAAAAAGAAATGGCAATCCTTTTTCGCCCTGAATCCTCTAGCAGACTGCTAATCCCTAGTAAGAGCTCAAGAAAGTGACTAACAACTTCAGCTTAAGGAGAATTCCTGTCTGAAGCATTCAGAGCAGGGAGGGGTACTGTCTTTCTGGCCTGGAAACTGTCCTTGTTCCAGGACATTTGCATAACCTAACAATCATTTTGGTTGGGGGAGAAGAGTATGCAAGGAGATAACTTTCAAGGTACGTTGATTTATCCTAATGCTCTTGCCAGTGAGTCACTGCTGTTTTGATCATTCTGGTTTTTGAACTACAAACTCCATACTGTGAGAAGCAGAAGGAGGAGATTTTTTTTTTTTCTGTTGCAGCAATTTAAAAAATAATTTTTGTGTTTCATCTACACAAAGATGATTTAATTAAATACTTTAATCCTGACCACAAATAATTTATGGAGTGGTTCAGTGAGAGAAACCTAGCATTGTCTTGTCATAGAGCATTTACTTAATCCTGTCGTACCTGCTTGATAATTCCTCTCTCAGATCTGTCCTTGCATGAGCTACAAAATTAGCTTAGAGGACTTAGAGAAAAAGAGGAGGGGAAGATTCCCTCAAATTAGTTAATAATTTATGATTGCTGTTGAGTCAGCCCTCATTCAGTCTTTCTGCAGGGTGAACCTTCTCATCTGTCATGAAATGAAGTCACATTAGTTCTTTTGAGTTTCTAGAGCTGATTAGAGTCTGATAATGATATATAGAAGATCTTTTCTCCACCTTCAAAAGGGATAATGATCTCCTTTTAATGCCTTTGTGTCTTAAGTTGCATCTTACATAAATCTTCCTTTCCTTCAGTGCATGCATACCCACACATTTCTCTTCTTGCAGCATTGATCTTAAAAGCTTGAATGGGAAATTGTTTATTTTCCTTTCATGGAAAGGCAGGAGCTGAGTTCCTCTTCGTGTAGTGATAACAAATGGAAGGCTGTCCCAGAATTTGATCTATGCCTTGGAGTTTGCTTCCTTATGCAATTAATGGGCCGAGCCTAAGTGACAGAATAAAAGCTTTATATTCAGTCAGAAGGTCACATCTTATTCTAGAAGGAAAGAAACTAGCATTTCACACGTTGTAGAGAGGTGTTGTGTTACTCCTGTTGTTTGCTTGGCGTTTATACGTACCACGGCAAATGAGCCCTCTGTTTCTTAGGCTAATTTGCAGAGCGCTGTTGACAATCCACGTTTTGCAGCCTTGAACATGGAGAGAAAGATCATGCAAATGAGAAATAATCTTGTGAAAAAGAAATTAATTTCTGAAAACCCTGAGGGAACAAATGTAGGTCCAAGCTAAAAGTAGCACTGATGAAGTGGGATGTTAAGAAGCGCCTCAGGGGATGCTGAAGTCAGTATAGTAGACAGAGGCTGGAACTGGAGACTCGTCTAAGAGTTAATTAGGGTGCATTTGGAAAACCTGTGTGCAGAAGAGATCACAAGAGTTACCCAGATCACAAGAGTTACTCAGAGCCACCTACATTAACTTTAACTTACTAAGAGTAAATCTGCGGTGGGTCTGAGGCACCGCAGTTAGATTTTGAGTGATTACAGTATTTGTGCCGCTGCAGGAAAGAATCCTAGCTTAATTGTAATTTGAAAAGGTCAGAGGTGGAAGCTAAACTGAAATGTAGAAGACAGACTTGCACAGATGTACCAGGTTGTAGAATCTGTTCTCAGTGCTAAAAAAAGATTTACCTTTTCTAGAGATTAGAACAGATTAACTGTAAATGTCTCCTTTACTGCATGCTTTTGGAGGGATAAACTGATGTCCTGACGACTTTGCGTGGAGTGATTTAAGAAATTATTGCCATCATCTCTTCATTGCTTTGCCATCAGCTGCATTAGCAGATTTTATGGGGAGCCATTGTCCCTCTCACTCTCCATAGAGCCATTATAGAGGGTCAATGAAAAGGGCTGCAGCTGATCCAGATGGCTGTATGCTGAGATAAACTAGATAGGTAATAGTAACTCCTGCTCTGGGGTGATATCTCAAATTAGTGTGCTTGCTTCTACAACACTTATGCAACTGAGCTATGAATTAATTCTCACAGTGTTAAATCCAGTGGAAACCAACATCTTCCCAATACACAGCTGAAATTGTCATCTACATCACCCTTCTTTTTTTTTTCTTTTACTTAATGCCTTTCTGGTCTCCAAATGTATATTAATTTGTTGCTGTTTTTCAGCACTTGCAAGATAATCTGTTTTTAATTTGCTATAGTATTAAATGTTTCAATTGTAATTTATATTTATTGTGGTGCTTAATAGACCTGCAGCATGACTAACAAAAAGGTGACATCAGATTCCACTACGTGGAGCTAATAAAAGGTCTGTCTTGTGATCATCTCATAGGTGAGAGGTTTTCAATTCTTTTATCTCCAAGGAAGACAGAGTGGAGCCCTTTCTTTTGTAATTCATTTTTTTTTCCTCCACACCACAGAGGCTTATTGTACAGATAAGTTGTGTCCCATCTAATGGCTGTGGTTATGAGGGAATGAGTTAGCCAAGTTCATTTTACAGCTTTCAGTTTTTATATTGTTTTCCATTTTGTCCCTACACAGGTGAATACAGAAATAAGTAAAAGGAAATTCACTCACATTTGGCTTGCTGTTCTTAGCCTTTGATTACAGAATTCATTGAGATGCAAGATTGATGCAGAATGCATAACAACATTTTACTGCTTCATAAAAGAAATGTTGCTTACACTTCATGCTTCAGTAGAGATTAAGGGATTGGCTGGTACCCTAACTTCCTGCCCTTTGCATGCCTTCCTGCAGGGGTTGCACAGCTGTCTTACTACAGTTTCATGTCCTCAGAATTCCCAATAATTTCATGCCTCTCTCTCACTTGATTGTGGATATGTGATTTATCTTATCTAGATGTTCTCAGTATTTGAGCATCATTCTTGTCTAATATTGAAGCTTTCACCCTAAACTTTGCTGTAGTAATCACTAAAACGAAGGCAGCTCGATTGGGTTCAGATTAGCAAAGGAGCACTGTTGTTGAATTTTACATCTCAGTGGAGTTTATACATGAAATTAACAAAAGCTTTTCCAAGCTGCTTTTAACTCTGGCATTTCAAGTTCTGCTGCTGTGCTTGTCTACAGATACTGTCTTTTTGGTCAAGTCAGACAACTGACAGCTATTTTTAGCCTAAATCCATTTTACATCTTGACTGTCCTGCACCTCAGCTTTCAGAAGGTCGAAATAAGCTGACTTCATTACAGGGGAAGAGCAGGAAGGAGAGTTTGTATGATGCTAATGCTACATTTTACGTACTAATGTAGGGCAAGGAGCACATAGAAAAAAAGGAGGGCCAGCTTGTAGGCTCTTCCTTAGCCTGTAAGGGTTGGATCAACTTCTTCTACTGCATAAGAAAGTATCTGTAACATGTGGCTGAAGGCCACCACCTTCTGGGTGAGTCCGTGTTACTGTGCACCAGGAATCCAAAGTTACAAAGGTTATACCTGGGCCCCTTGATTCAAGAGAGATGTTGAGATACTGGAACGTGACCGGAGAACAGCAATGAAGCTGTTGAGGGGCCTGGAACACAGCCCTGTGAGGCAAGGCTGAGCGAGCTGGGATTGTTTAGCCTGGGAAAGAGGAGGCTCAGGGGGGACATCATTGCTGTCTACAGCTACCTGAAGGGAGGCTGTAGCCAGGTGGAGGTTGGACTCTTCTGCCAGGCAACCAGCAATAGAACAAGGAAGGGGACACAGTCTCAAGCTGTGTCAGGGGAGGTCTTGGCTGGATGTTAGGAGGAAGCTCTTGACAGAGTGATTTGCCTTTGGAATGGGCTGCCCAGGGAGGTGATTGAGTCACCGACCCTGGAGGTGTTCAAAAAAAGCCTGAATGAGGCACTTAGTGCCATGGTTTAGTTGATTGGCTGCATGCTAGGTTGAACTGGATGATCTTGGAGGTCTCTTCCAACCTGTTTCATTCTATGATTCTAAGGGGAGGGAGAATAAACTGGAATACCATTCATAACCCACTCACCCACCGAAGAGGATACTTTTTTAACAAGGGAAGTTCTTCATTTTCTTCCAGAAATTGTGTTTGCTTTTTGCATTTTTTTCCTCCTCTCATTCTTTCCAAAGAGAGCAAAGCTTGCAGTGTTTTTTCTCATCAATGCTGTTTCAGTATTCACTTAGACCCCATCAGGTGGATGTGGGAACGGGCAGACTATATTGGAGTGCTTTTTGAACTTCCATATAGATGTGTGTTTCCTTCTTTCTGGTAGTTGGCTTCTCAATACATTTATTTCTGTGGCTGAAAAGAACTCTGAGTTCTTCTTTGCCTCTCAATTGGTACAACCACTTGTAACTGTTGAGAGTCAGTAAACAAATTTCCAAGGTTTCTCTGATGGAGTTCATTGCTGAGGCTAAAAATAACAGACTGATTCATGTCTGTATGTTCTCTCTGCTTCGTAAGCACAATGCCAAATATTTCCTTGAAACTGGATGTTTAATAGTTCATAGACTTCTCATCTGATCTTCTCTCTTTCTGTATCAGAAAACAGCAATCAACATAAAAATTGAATCCTAGGCTAACAGAGCTTATCTCAAAGTACCAGTGTGAGCAGTTTGAGCGATGCTTTTTCACAGATGCGGGCTGCAGACTGAGTGAAAAGCCCTTCAGCTTCCAAGGAGAGCACCAGAGAGACTTTTCTAAGCAGTAGAACTGGTATTCTTTTGCAGTCTTTTTGCTTTTTTACCCCATATAATGTCAACGTTATCCAGAGAGCAAACTCCCAGTAATGAAGTCAGAGTCTCTCCCCATCTGTCTCACTAAATGCCACTTGGAACAAGCGCCTTTTCATTTGACAATAAAATCAATGAATGAAATATTAGAGGCTTGAACAATATGATGTGCAGAATACATTATGGGAGTTGTTGTGTTTCAGTGGACAGCAAATCTTGCCCTTTCTTCCTGTTATCAACATATCTACTTAATGAAACTGGCACCTTCTGCTAGTCTTTCACCCCTTTGCTGTTAGGCATTAACTCTTTTGTAACACATCAAAGTTTCTCTGGCACAGGGCTGTGTAATAAAATCCTGAGCTCACATTTTTCATCTTTCTCGTTTAAAGACAGACCTTCACTAACTAAATAATTAAACAACAGAGAGGGTGAAGGAAGCTTAAGCTTAGTTTCATGACACTTGTTTTTTATCCCTTTACCCAGCTGAGACAGCCTGTTTCCTCTTTGCTGCCTCTCAGGTTCTTGGGAATGACAGGAATTACTGAGTATTAAACCAGTAAATAAGCAAAAAAGGGAAATGCCAGTGTTGAGGTGGACTTAAAACATCCTAATACCTCTGGAACTATCCACAAAGGTTGATGTGTAAAAGAATGAGGAACGGGGTTTCTTCAGTTTATTTTTCCAAGCCTTACTGGATTCTTCTTCAGGAATATTAATCACCTCACTGTTGTGATAGTAAAGTGTGTCATACATGTAGTCAACAGCTGTAAACTAAGAAAGTAAACAGTAACTGATGCTTACTAGCAATCCATGCTAGTCAACCTTCAAGGTACTGTGCAAGTGGTGGCCAGTCTTAACTCTGTAGTATCAGACAAGGTTTTTACACTCTGGTAAAACTGAATTCAACGCTATATATGATTTTAAGTTGAGTTTACAGGTAGAAGCATTTTCAGCAAGACAACATCTCATCTGCTTTGCCCTGTAAAGCAGGATGTCCCCAAGGTACATGCTAAAAGAGAGAAAGCAACATAGAGTAAGAATGGTTGTGTTAAAATTTAAGAGCAATTCTCTGCATGTTTATTAGGTATTTGCTGTTCTCCATCTCTAGCTGACAAAGTAACTGGCAACACTGTGTCAGGATAAAATTTTCCATTCTATTTTCCAGGTTGTTCTTTCCTTCTTACATGCACATCCACTGTTTAGCTTGACTGCAGAACCGTGCCTTGCTCGGGCTGAAGCTCAGCAAAGAGGTGACCCATCTGTGTTGCACAGCCGGTCAACATTAGAATGAGGAACAGATCCCAGGACTCTCTAAGCTCATCACTAAAGCATGAGGCTTCTGGTACAGCTGCTGTTTTGTTGTACCAGGCAGAAGCATCTCTTACTCTGTAGGCTCAAGATGCAAACCAGCAGGTTGTTGTTTGGTATCAGAGCTCTATCGTATTTCCAGATAAAGGACTATTTGTGCTTAGTCATTAGATGCAAACAAATTTTTGCTGTGCCATCTTTTCCACCTGATACTCCTGAGGCATAAATGAGTTTTAGCTGTAGTGTTTGTGGGCTCTAACCTGTCTTGAGGCCCATAATTAAAAGCATGAAGTGAGTCATTTACGTAAACTACTTGTCAGTATAGTAAGTGCCGTTAATAGCATTCACAAGAGGTGCTAAGATGGTAGCAACACCTCACTGCAATGTATGTCTGCTGGGGAGATGGCTCCTAAATTTTCATCCTGAAAACTTTGCAAAGGCTGGTCAGCCCATATAGCCAAAGGCAAGTGCAGAGCTGCTGTACTTTTTAACAGAACTGAATCCAACAAAAGGGAAAAACAGTCTTGTCATAGTTGGATTTTCAACACCTCATACAAAAGCTTGGCAACCTTTTTCACACTAAGTGGGTGACTATAGCTTTTCTACTAAATACAGTGCTGTTTGGTATGGTTTTGTTGGGAAGGTTCCAGGTTGTTCTTTTATTGGTCTGGTTTGGGTTTTTTTTTTGTTGTTTTGTTGGGTTTTTGGTTGGTTTTTTGTAATTTGTTGCCAGGAAACCAATCCTATTAATTTTGTTCATCTTGTGTTTTTTTTTCCTGACACTACTTCTACATTCTGGGACATGTACTTTGCCTGAGCATCAGACTTAAGATACGTTCCTACTGATTTCTTGCTTACAAACAATCCTGATGTGTCCATCAATTTAGAAGATATATTCCTTTCAGACAAAAAGGGAGTTTAGTACCTTGCTGTTTATGTGTAATAACTGTCTGAAAGTATATGAAATAGGCAGCTGTGCACTTTCCATTAACAGTGTCCAGAATCTTAGAAAGCTCTTTATCTCTGTCTCTAGTTCTTTGCTAATAACAAGAGTTTGCTGTTCCAACAACCTCAAACACCCATGATGAAGTGCAGTGAAACAAAGGCATTATCCTTATTATACAGAAGTGAGGAATGAGCAGTCAGCTGCTAACCTCTGTTACCCTGGGTGTGAATCTAAGTGTTCAATTAACAGAGGCAGCTTAAGGTTTGCATCAGTACAGATAACATGAGCATCTGCCTGAACCTCAAGAGCGAAGTGAAGAGACATGCCCAGAATCCCAAGAGATGTGTCCAAAGGAAATCTGTGTCAGAGCAAAACAGCATCCAGGGATGTAGTGAGAAAAACGCAGCCGTCAGTGGACCTAGTAATCCAACAGCTGCTCCAAAGACTATCACAGAGGAGTTCCTAAAATATTACCAGCAGTGACAGTTTAGACACTACAGTGGCTATTGAAAAGGGCAGCCTATGTGTGCAAGAACAGTGCTCTGGGGCTCACAAGTCCTAGTACCTCTTCATAGATTGCCACTCAACCTCCTAGGTGACCTTGGAACTGTCACTGCGTCACCTTGTGCCTCAGTTTCTCCTGTTGTAAGGAGGCCTCTCCTTAAAAGGCTACTAATGAAAGGCATTGCATAAGAGATAGTTGATCACATGTTGCAGTCTGCAGCTCTGCTCCGCATTTGGGGTTTGTGCCAATAAAAATGTGCATATTGGGACCTTATCCCCTTTATAAAGTTGATACAGTTATGACAGGCCAGTACTGTTACAACAGGCAGAGTCATGATGCATAGACAGTTGCTTTCATACTCTTTCATGCTTTTCCAAACTAGTTTTTGTTGCATTACCTGTGGCAGCACAAAAGAAAGCATCTTTTGTTCAGTGATCACATATTCCTGCATAGCACAAATTCAAGGCATGGTTTTATTAGCTTGTACGTGCCTGAAACTCTGGGCACAGTCCTTTAGAAATATTTCTCTGCAACTAGTGCTTGAGTATTAGAAGTAGTGGATTTGAGTTTACTTTGTTCACAAGGGCATTTTGCTGCTGGTTTTGTAAGCGTGGGAGGTTATATTGAAGAAATTAAAAATTAAAAAGAAGAACATGATGAGTAAAAAGCAGTATAGAAGAACACAATCTTCAAGCTGACATTGGTATGAATAAAAAAGTGCAGTGTTTAGTCAGAGCCATGAGTACATCTCGCTGACCTCCTGCAGCCTGGTTAGGAAAGAATGCCTATCACCTGTGAAGGGTTCATGTCAAGTCTCCTGCTGCTGTGAATTAGATGTCAGTTCTACTGCTGGAACATAGAATCATAGGATGGTTTAGGTTGGAAGGGATGATCTTAGAGATCATCTACTTCAACCTCCCTGCCATGGTCAGGGATGCCTCTCAACTAGTCTCATCTGCTCATACCCCCATGCATGATGGCTCCAGCACCTCCCTGGGCAGCCCATTCCAATACCTGGGGAGATGAAGTCACCACCATATATGTTCATATGTGTGCATACGTGTATGTGTACATACAGGACAGGGATCTGCTTGAAAGAGTCTAGTGCAGAGCTACAAAGATGATAAAGGGAGCTGAACATCTCCCTTAGGAGGAAAGGCTGAGGGACCTGGGGCTCTTCAGCTTAGAGGAGACTGAGGGGCTGACCTCGTTAATGTTTATAAATATGTGAAGGGCACATGTCAGGAGGACACAGCCAGGATCTTCTCAGTGGCATCCAATGATAGGACAAGGGGCAATGGGTGCCACCAGGAGCGTGGAGGGTTCCACATAAGCATAAGGAAAAGCTTTTTCACTGTGAGGGTGACAGAGCACTGGAACAGGCTGCCCAGAAGGTTGTGTGCATATTTTACACTGAATTCATGGTAATATTTCTAAAATCTTTAATAGAGGAAAGTGCTGAGAGCCTTTTGTGCTCGAAATACATTCTGAGAGGTGACTTGGGCCATCTGTTGCATGCAAAGACAGGGTCTTTTTTAGAGATGAGAGAGGAAATGGCAGTAGGAGTGAGTTTGGGGGCAGGAGAAAGCATGAATCGAAGTAGTGCAAGAGTTGTGCAGGGTATCAACAGTGAAGTTGAAAAGCTTGAACATGACAGTGATCTGAAGAGATGGATGAGAGATGTGGCAGGAGAAGTAAAAGATTCTAGAAGCCATATACTTTGTAGGAACCAGTGCAAAATCAGGGACAGGAAGGCTATAGATAAAGGGTCAGTCACTCAGGCAAGCCTTAACATGAAGTGCAACGCTTCCAGCTGCTATCAGTCAGCACAAAGTATACTGATTTCACTGAAGTCATGAACATTTACACCAGCTAAGAATGTGGCCTTACGCTTTTTAGAAAGGAAATGTGTCTTATGCAGGGTTTTAAAAGATAAAGGAAAAGAAATCAGGAAAAGGAGAGAGGAGGGAAAGGACATTAGTGAAAGATTTTAATCTGAGTCTTGCAGAAGATAACCCAATGTCAGCTGGTCGTGACTGTGTATCAGACTTTGTACTGGACAATTTAGAAACATTCCAGCATTCAGAATGCCTTTGCCCCTCTTACCTGTGTCCATTTTTGGCCAAGGTTGAATCTTAATTTTTTTGTTGAGGCCTCCTCCTGTTCTTTCCACTTACACTGGAGATGTGTGTGCTCAGGCCATACTTGGCTGTGGCTCCAGCATTCAAGTCTGTGTTAAATTCCTAATGATGTAAACCACAGCTTCTAAAGTAATCAGAAGTAGTAACACACAGTTTTGTTCTGTTCTTTAATAACCTCCATACTGTAGAAATTGCTTCCTTTTTACATTTTTAAAGGATGAAAAATATTTTCCACTTGATTTTCACTTTTGGGATATGTATCAAGTGGAACTAAACCTTGCCTGTGTAACAACCAGGAGAGATGTGCTGAAATATATCTCTCCTGTGATGCCAGCTCACCCTTTGACCATGGACAATCAAAAGATGTCCACCCACCACTCCCACCCCTCTAACATGCCTTTTCATTTTCCTTATCCAGAAGCAGCCTGATGTCCTGAGTACCACAGAAAGTGCACCTCACACAAAGTATTTACTGCAGACCTATTGCCCTTACTGTGGTTGCAATGAGATCAAATGAAAGCCACTGGAGCCTCTAATACAAAAAGAAAAAAATAAGGAAAAAAAAAAGACTTCCAGTAGAGAAGATGCTGTAAATAGATGTAATAACTATAATTTCATGCTACTATTATTGTTTGTGATAGCAAAATATCTCAAGGCAAGAGCTGAGCTTCAGTAATTCTTTAAAACTAGGGGAAAAATTGGGGCAGAATGGGAAAATACTGTTCACAGGCACTAAAACTGTACTGAGCACCAAATTAAACTAAGAGATAGCAGACTCAACATAAATAAAAGCTGTTTCTTCTTCAAATGTTTCATGTGCTACAAGTCACTGGAAGCTGGAGGACCACTATTAAGAAGTGCCACCATACAGCTGCACTGTTGTGCTCCATATTGCACAGCTGCTGCTCTCTGCTGCTGGAGACACAATGCTGTGCTGGGTGCAGCTCCAGCTTGGCCACATGTAGCTACTGTTAGGCTTTCAGTAGAAACTAGCACACAATTATTATCTCAGAGGTAATAAATGTTTCCTGTCTCTTACATGAGAGACAGGAAAAGTGGGAGAGGGGTGAAAAGTTACTGTTATCCATACAAGCAAGCAGCTGTTAGGTGACTTGTCCAGTGTCACCTGAGAAATCAGGATCAGGTCTAGGAACTGAGGTAAGATCTGGAGTCCTCTTCAATGCCTAAATTAGAAGATCAAGTTTTACCCACTGCTGGCTGCTGAAAATGTATGAAGTGAAAACAGAATTGTCAGGTTCAGAAGTATCTATTTTTTTTCATGGAAACCTCTTCCAGTGACAGCCAAGCCTTTGCAAGGAAAGGCTTTTCTCATCATGCAAAAGCTGTCAGGGAGCTGTAGCTGTGCAGCTGCCTTCTGGAAGGGTCTCGTCCAACAGCCAGGCAGTATACAGTCCTGTTCTCAGCAATGCAGCTGTAATTCTGCCTGCTCAATAATTTTTCACTGTGGTCATGCCAGAATCATTGCCTTGTTTTCTGTTTCCTGCCTGTTGGTGGTGATGTATGAATAATTAAGACAGACAGCTTCATTTTCATAGGCTAACTTGTGTGCAGAGTAACACGGTGAGAGGAGTGCACTCAATCGTAACTGCGGGGCTGGAGCAGAAAACAGCGACAGAGCTTTTGCTGTTAGTGATGGCATTTTGTTATAGTAACTCTTATGAAGAAGAAACAATGCTTAATGATTCCAATGCATTATGGTGGTCACCGTGTTCTCATCTGCCGGAAGAGTAACTTGCCTAACGCTCTCATGCTTTCCTTTTACACAAGGCCATGGTGAGAAGGAACTCTAGTCTTTCTCCTCAGAAAATCTGAATTCAGATTGCAGTATGATTGGAGGTGAAACAAAGCTGGTCAGAGTTTCCACAGACCTTCACGCACCTTGCAGGGAAGGCATGGAGAAGGGACAGGTTGAGGCAATGCTTAATGATTAGAACTGTGGGCAAGGAGAGAACTGTGGGCAAGGGCTGCATTCATTGTGCCTGCTCAACACTATGCACTGCTTTGCCCAGTGCCTCATTTCTCTGACTTCATAAAGCCTTCCACACAGTAAATAACTACATGAACTAATTGACAGTGCTCATATACACTGGGCAGATATTCTCAGAATGATTCATTAACACAAAGAAAAATAATTGATGAAAGCTTTGAGTGTAACATTTTCTGTTGTTGAGAATTAGGAGGGCAAAACTCATTGTTTTATTTTGTTTGAACTTTTAGACACGTAGAATTATGTGGCATATATAATCTATATTACGTGTCTCATTATTTAAAGTGAAGGAGATTGTGCATTTAGATTTGATTATTTTGATGTCTTCAAATTAAAGTATTTAGGGAGAGTTTTCTAGAGAACAGATCTGAATTTCCTTTTTCTGTACCAATTCAGAATGAAAACAATTTTTGGAACTATTAATACTTGCTATGCAGCTGAAGTTCTGGTTTTCTTCATCGCTTCTGCCCTATGTCAAAATCATTGAGACAATGTAAATGGAAATAAAAATATAGTGTTGTTTGGCAGAGACAGAAAACACTGTCGAATATATAGAATAGAATCAACCAGGTTGGAAGAGACCTCCAAGACCATCCAGTCCAACCCATCACTCAGCCCTATCCAGTCAACTAGACCATGGCACTAAGTGCCTCATCCAGGCTTTTCCTGAACACCCCTGGGGACGGTGACTCCACCTCCCTGGGCAGCCCATTCCAATGGCAAATCACTCTCTCTGTGAAGAACTTCCTAATATCCAGCCTATACTTCCCTCGGCACAACTTGAGCCTGTGTCCCCTTGTCCTATTCCAGCCTGGAGAAAACAGGAATATAGATGACACAAAACATATCTCCCAAGCCACCTTGGAAAAAGTTAGGAAGATGAGCCATCGCATCTGCCTAGCAGATTTTTGGAAACCAGCTAGAGTTACAACTTCCTGACAAGCTGCATAAGTGCTCTACTCTAGGACAATACACAAAAATATGTGCCTTCCCAGAGCAGCGCAAAAGCAAGCTGTAATGTGTTAGCTTGCCACAAAGCAAAACATGTCAGCTAAACCAACACCTACAGGCAGTTATTCCAGCTCAGTTGATACACAGTAAGTCACTTTATCTGATCAACATATATAAGATCTAGAGCTTACATGATCTGAATTTCTATCTTTATCCATGTTGCGTATCAAACTCAAAGGAATACTGTTGAGAGCAGGACTTGTTCTCATGCATTCAGAAATAAAGGAGGAAAGGGGAAGGAAGTGATGCAGCTACAGTAAATATATAATATTTACTGTAAATAAACAGTAAATAATAACTGAGAAGTAAGTATTTCAGGGCTTACATTGTCCCTCTGTGGCAAGAGGGTTCACAGAGAGGACCAGCAGAACCTATGACATCAACAAATGGCTCATTTTTTTTTTCACACCTTGAGTACTGTGTTCAGTTCTGGGCCCCCCAGTTTAGAAGGGACATTGAGATGCTTGAGCGTATCCAGAGAAGGGCGACGAGGCTGGTGAGAGGCCTCGAGCACAGCCCTACGAGGAGAGGCTGAGGGAGCTGGGATTGTTTAGCCTGGAGAAGAGGAGGCTCAGGGGTGACCTTATTGCTGTCTACAACTACCTGAGGGGTGGTTGTAGCCAGGAGGAGGTTGCTCTCTTCTCTCAGGTGACCAGCGCCAGAACGAGAGGGCACAGCCTCAGGCTGCGCCAGGGGAAGTTTAGGCTCAAGGTGAGGAGAAAGTTCTTCACTGAGAGAGTCATTGGCTACTGGAATGGGCTGCCCAGGGAGGTGGTGGAGTCGCCGTCCCTGGAGCTGTTCAAGACAAGGTTGGACGTGGCACTTGGTGCCATGGTCTAGCCTTGAGCTCTGTGGTGAAGGGTTGGACTTGATGATCTGTGAGGTCTCTTCCAACCTTGGTGATACTGTGATACTGTAACTGAGATTTTGGATTTGTAAGTGGGAAAAGAAAACCATTAACAAGCAGCAAGATTTGGTCATTTTGTATTATTCATCCGTTTGAGGGCTGAACTCTGCGAGTAGTTAGTATATGCATAGGTCTAAATTAATAAAAGCAGATTGATGCTCCATGGTAAAGATGTTCAGTACCTGCTTCTTGCAAATAGAATTCTGACATTTCTTTTGGTGTTAGCAGTACTGTACAGAGAAGGGTCTGCTGGACTGCTGAGTTGTGAATTGTGCTGTTAGAGTATGGACAGGGTCACTCTCCTCCTACCAGCTGTACCAATCCATTCCTGCCCAGCCAAACCTCTTTTTTATCATATTGGGTTTTTGTCTTGCTTTCCTCATCCTTTACTAGCCATGATAGTTTCTTACTTTAATTTCTTCTACCTTAAAGGTGTGGTTATAAAGAATGCAGAGTCTCCCAGCATGGAATCAACAAGTGTTGGTTTAAATTGTGCCTGTTGGTTTAAATTGTATCCTTCAGCTGTTTTGTTTTCTTTTTTTTTTTGGCTAAGACTTGTATCAGCCAGTTGAGATCCCTTTCATATTTCCTTGCAATATATAGCTTGTGTTGCCCATTTGCTGCCTAGTGTCTTGTGTCTCACAGGCTCAGAGATTAGCTAGTTTATTTGTATGAACAAATCATCAGTTCCTGAGGATGCATCTGCCTCTATAATTTGTCATTTCCTTCTGTCCCTTGTGCATTGTGCAGAGTTTTCAGCAGCATCAGTGGAGTGAGAAATGTGTTGTGATTTTTATATGATCCTTTCTGCTCTCTCCTTCCATTTTCTTAAAAATGAGCTATGGAGTTTAATGTAACAAATTAAATATATATAAATGGAAAAGGAAAGACATCATTAGAAAATGTGAGGTCTGGTGAGGACTGGCGTGTTGTGATTAGGATGGAGTAGGATGATCCTGAACAACAGCATGGAGTGGGCTTGGTAATCTCTCAAGGCTATTTTGAGATTGATTTCTGTTCGCTTCTTGAATGCTTTCATAATGTGCTGAGTTATTTGCTCTATGCATTGGTCACTCACTGCTGCTCACACTCTTTGTAACAGCATACAAGGCACACACAAGGGTTACTGACATTCCCCTGATGCAGCAGGAGACTATCACATTCACCTGACCTATCCAAATGTCTTCCTAGTCAATTAGAAAATTGAATTAATCACTCCTGGATTTGTATCTTGCATCATAGCCTGGAATTGTCTTGGGCCATACTGAAATTTTAGTAATACTGCCGTGGCTCTACGCACTCAACATATAATGACCATTTAATGCTTTCAGTGCCTTGCTGTGACCATGTACCCAGTTTTATGAGCGTAGCCGGGATATGAAAATGTGTCTTCAGAGCATGATGCTTAATTGCTTTCTCAAAAAGCTGCAAAATAATTTCCAATTGCAGTCTCAGTGCCCTCACTGAGTGGGTCCCTCTATCAAAACACCATTCTCTTTCCTTCCTTTGACTAGGTCCAAATGCAGCTTTCCTCTTCCCTTCATTCACCAGAGCATCATTTCAATCACTTCTCTTATTTACATTTTATGCAATACATTTCTGGATAGATAATCAAGTCCTTATCTATACAAAAAAATCACTTTTCAGTTGGGTTTTAAGCAGTGCAAACCTTCTAGAAACATTGGATTTAAACCATGTTTTACTCTAGCTGAAGCCAGCTGCTAATCAGTGTAAGCTAAACCAAAATAAACCCATCTAAAGCTGAAATCATCGTTTCTGTGCCGCTTTCCACACAGGCATACCTAAATGACTTAAATTGCTGTCTTAAATTAAAACAGTGCAACTTTCCTACGTAGGTAAACTCTTAGGATCCAGTATTTTCCTGAGCAAAAGGAGTATCCTTTATGACCAAGAAAAATATCCCTGAAACAATGAGGGTGGGAGAGGATGAGGGGTGGAGAAGCACATGGGCATAAATAATTTGTCATACAGAGCCTTGTTCTTCAGTTATATGATCTCTATCAGAATATGAACAGATCTTCGTCTTAGATGATCGTTTTACCAACATTACTTCTCACTAGGAGGATTCTCCATCATTGTATTCCAAAATCAAGCAGCATTCAGATCTGTCTGGGTGATATATTTTTGTCAGCATGACAAAGGTTCCTACAGTGTTTAATTACTCAGACTAGCCAGGGGAGAAAGAAAGAAATGAGCCGTGCTGAGTTTGCTGTGCCAGGCGTACTGCCTGTTACAGAAGCATGCATCTTCCAAATGCATGAAAGGGAGGCAGCACCTGGATTTCTGTCTTCTCTTCCCTCTGTCTGTCTTCAGAGTTCATGTTTGTTTGCCATTGATTTGCTGTCTTTTATTTCATGATCTTTTTGCACTTTCCTTATTTCCAGGACAGCAGGTTCTTGGCTTGGTGGAGAACCAGAGTGATTGGTACTTGGGCAATCTTTGGAAGAATCACCGTCCCTGGCCAGCACTTGGGAGGGGCTACAACACAGGTAGGCCCTGAGGATTTTCTTTGAATTAATGTTTGCATTGAGCATGTAATCAGTCTCCTGGTATAGAGTATGAAGTGTGCTAACTTGTACATCCCCCTCCTAACCTACTGTAAATTCTGTCATTTAAAGCAGTAAAAATGATGCAGTGTGATGCATTTTGGACTTTCTGGTCCTGTGCTCCTCTGAGGAGAATATGTTCCTCCTCTGATTGGTCTTAAGAGAGATTGTATGGCATCTTTTGGGGAAGGACAAAGCTTTTCAGCAGTCTGACACATCCTCATCACATCTCCTGCAAGATTTCTGTGCGTGATGAAGCATATGTAGGCCCAGCAAGAGAGAAAAAACAGGAATCCAGGCTCATTTTCTGCAGAGAGGTAAATGGTATCACAAAATGTCAGCCCAATAAAGACAGAAATCCTACAGGACAGCAACAGGGCCATAATTGTTCTAATAAAATGCAAACTACTGGCCATCAATTTCTGCTGCCATGAGAAAGGAATAAAGGCACTAGACCAGAAGGTTTATGAGGTTGTGAGAGAAAGGTCTTCCTACTGATTTGTGTTTGATATGTGAGAAAACATGTCAGGTGCATGAAAAACACACACATATATCTCACTCATTCTGATGCTAGGCTTTACATGCTGATGCACTGAGTTAGGTTCCCTCTCTATTTGTAATAAAAGGGCAGAACAGATGGTAAAGCCTCCATTTAGAAGAGATGAACCCATTTAAATATCCCTGCACTATCAGGAAATTCACAGGACTATATCAGATTGAATTAAATGGACTAACTAGAAAAAAAATAGCATTAGTTGTGGTTGGGTCATCTCTGCATTGGTATTCCTTTGTATATCTGGGGGAACTAGAGCAGATTTTCTGAATTTGTTTTTCAACTTCTGCAAAGCATCTCTGTTGGGTGCAAATCTCCAAAAAAAAATAACTTAGCAGAACATAGATAGATATGGATCCAGGATTTTGACAAAAAAGGTCTGTTTCTGGGTTCTCCACTTGCCAGAGTCAAACTACATATATAAGACCTTGAGCTGCCCACCCCTACCAACCTAATTCCCCAAAAGCATGAAATAGAGCTAAGTCTCATGGATTTGCCCTGAAACCTTATGCTGTACATAACTAAATTCTTGATGTCAGCTCTTTTCAGTGTTATACCACAAAGTACCATCTTCTATTGAGACATCAACATCTCTTATCAATGGGATGAGATTGAGCAAGGCCAAGTGCAGGGTTCTACACTTTGGCCACAACAACCCCAAGCAGCACTACAGGCTGGGGACAGAGTGGCTGGAGAGCAGCCAGGCAGAAAGAGACCTGGAGGTGCTGGTAGATAGTAGCTGAAGATAAGCCAGCAGTGTGCCCAAGTGGCCAAGACAGCCAGTGACATCCTGGCCTGAACCAGGAATACTGTGGCCAGTAGGACAAGGGAG